>QRFJ01005705.1:0-19878 GCA_006176705.1 Cocos nucifera
CAAGTTTTAATTAATTTAAATTAATTTAATTTAAGTAGACTTGATTTAATTTAAGGCCAATTAAATTTTATGATCCAAATAGAACTTGGATTCAAAGTCTAATTGAACTAGGTTTGATAGAATTTTGAATTGGATTTGAGTCAAATTCAAATTAGATTCGAATCGAACCCAAATTAAAAATTATTTTTTAATTAATTTAAATTTAATTTAATTTAATTAGACTTAATTTAATTTAAATATAATTAAATTTTACTATTCAACTAGGACTTGGATTCAAAGTCTAATTAAATTAGGATTGACAGAATTTCGAATTAGATTCGAATCGGATTCGAATTGAATTTAAATTGAATACAAATTAAAATCTAATTATTTTTAATTAATTTAAATTATATTTAATTTAAATAATTTTAATTTAATTTGAGTTTAATTAAATTTTATAATTTAAGTGAAACTTAGATTCAAAGTCTAATTAAATTAGGTTTGGTAGGATTTTGAATTGGATTCGAATCAGGTTCCAATTGGACTCAAGTCATATTCTAGATTATTAGTGATGAAAAAAGCTCACCATCACTAATTCTATTACTAATAATATTTTTAAATAAACTTATTTTTTTAATTTATTGATAAAATTTTTTAAAAATAATTTAGCAACGGCATGATTTTCATAGCTAATAAATAAAATTTATTATCGCTAATAATTATTTTATATTTAAATATTATTAAAAAATTAAAAAAAATTCAATAATTTAGCAATGGCTTATATCATTGTTAATAACTAAAGAGCCATCGCTAATAGTTTATTATTAGCAATGGCTATGTTTTCATCGTTAATAAACCAAATTCATCATTATTAATAATTTTTTAATATTTAAATATTAAAAAAATATGCTTTAGCAGTATTTGCCAATGCTAATAATGAAATTATCGTGGCTAATAGCATTAGTGATGGCTTTTTTTTTGTCAGTATTGTGATGGCAAAAAGATATTATTAGCGACGAAAATTTTTTCCATCGCTAATGTGGTCTCTCATATTCAAAATTAATGCTAGCTAGCAAACTTAACCTTGGAAGTGGGAGGCAAATCATATGTCCTAGAATCTTATCAAATCTAATTCAATTAGGCTTGAATCTAAGTCTTACTTAAAATATTAAAATCTAATTAATCTTAAATTAAATCTAATTTAAATCAATTAGAACTTGATCTATAAATTAATTAAGCTTAAAAATTTAATAAAATTCAATACTAATTTTTAACCACCTAAAAAATGACCTAGAAGATAAAATTTTAATATTAAAATATAATTTTAAAAAAATTATAATTATTAGCGATGGCATTAGCGATAGAGATTGTGTCATTGCTAATAATTTTTTTAAAATTATTTTAAATATATAATTATTAGCGATGATAAATTTATTATGGATGATGTCTTATTATTACTAATAATTTTTTTAGTATTAGCAATAGAAAAATATTATTAGCGATAGTAATGTGCCATCGCTAATAATCTTTTCGTTCTTATTTTCTTCTATCCCATCGTGCACCCTCATTTTTTCATGCCACTATCCATCGCTCCGTTCTTTCCCACCCGACCCTCCGCATTTTTATCCTCGGCCCACTACCACCGCTCTCTCCTCTGTCCTTCGATTTCGCCTGCCACCCCCTCTCTTCCCTGGCTGCATTTTCCTGGCTACATCCAGCCTGCCTTCCAGAGCCCTCGATTGCCTCCCAGAGCCCTCAACTGCCTCCTGCCTCTTCGAGCCCTCGACCGTCTCCCACCTCCACTCAGTCCACCTTTCTATGGCTCGCTTCTCTGTGGCTCCCTCCCTGAGCCCTCGGGCTTCTCCTCCCGCTACACCTAGCTCGCCTCTCCCCGACTACCTTTCCGTAGCTACCTCTCTGAGCCTCCGACTGCCTCCCACCTCCTTCCAGCTGCCTCCTACCTCCCACCCAGCCCACCTCTCTACGACCACCTCCCTTAGCTTCTGACCATCTGCCAACTCCCCGGTTGCCTCTGACCTCCTCTCGGCCCACCCCCCATGGCCTACCTCTCTGCTGCCACCTCCCCAAGACCACAACTGCCTACCACCTCCCCATGGCCCGCCTCTCGACGGCCACCTCCTTGAGCCTTCGGCCTCCTCCCCTAGCTACACCCGACCTGCCTCACCCCGGTCGCCTCCCCAAGCCCCCGGCCACCTATCACCTTCCCGACCGCCTACCACCTCTCCCTGCCCTGCCTCTCCATAGCTGCCTTCCCGAGCCTCCAATCGTCTGCCACCTCTCCAGCCGCATCCCACCTTCCCCTGGCCCACCTCTCCAGAGCTGCCTCCTTGAGGCCCCAACCTCCTCCTGCTCGTTTTCGCGGCCCCTTCCCCGCTGTCCTGATCTTGCAGCCCCTGCCTCGCCAACCGAACCTCGAGCTCCTATCCACGACCACATCTCTGAGCCTCAGTCCTTGCTTGCACCTCCTTACGCCTCAATCCCTATGCGTCATTCCATGCCTCAATCCTGTATGGTAGCCTGCCTTCTATTATGAGTATTAGTGACGGCTAATACCATCACTAAAAGTTAATTTTTTATTTAAATTATATTAATTAAATATAATTAGATATTAAAAAAATAATTAATTAAATATTAATTTAATTAAAAATAGTATGAAAAATAAATTTTGGCATGTAGAGTGCTCAAATTGAGAAAAGATTTGGATAGCATTGCAAACACGGGACTGAGATGTATCATGCATTCTTGGGTCTCGACATGCAGAGTGCTCAAATCAAAGAAAGATCCGGGCTGCATTACAAATACGAGATCGAGACGTGCCCTGCATGCTTGGGTCTCGGGATACATAGCACTTGAACCAAGAGAAGGTCTGGATAGTATTATAAACATGAGGCCAAGACATGCCCTGGGTACTCTGATCTCGACTTATTGAATGCTCAAATTGAGGAAAGGTCCGAGCAGCATTGCAAACATGGAGCTGGGGTGTGCCCTGCATGCTCGAGCCTTGGGTCCCAGCTAGTGTGCAAGGCATCCAGCCCTCGCACGCCCTACATGCTTAGATCGATTGTATTAATTTTTTAAAAATTAGTTTTAAATAGTTATATTTAAATTAATTATTTTTATATTTTTGAGTTGGACTCTAGAGTGGGATTTGCTTGGATGCCATTTTGATATGCTCGTGCAGCCTAGTCATCTGGCATGCTCCAAGTCTGCATGTGCGGGATGCACATCCTAACCATCCTCATTTGCAATGATATTCCTTACTTCTGTGATTATGCTTTTGGAAATGCTGCACTTCTAGTTTCAAAGACGGGCTCGTTATCCTTGTAAGAAATATGTTAATAGAAAAATGCTTGATAGGGATACAATAGTTGTCCATTTATATAGAAGTAGATTTATGCCAAACTATAATCGTTGGTACCTGTATGGGGATCAAGATATGGGAGCCAATTGCAAGGGCTCCGGAGGCTCTACTTGTCCAAGACCTTACTGATGTGCAAGAACTTAATAGTGATAGATTTAAGCAGATGATTAGCATATTTTTGGTGTGTTTAATCAGGTTATTGGTGGATATCCTATGTAATAATCTTTTATATTGCAATCATTATAACCCATGATAAGACTATAGGGTTGCTCTGGTTATAGCCATGTTTACTATCTATAAGGTTACTACTCCTAGAGGCTAAGCAAGGCTATAACTATAGCAATTCCTATTATCCATCATGGCTATAGCGGTTGCTACCTGAAAGAATATTATTATAAAGACTTTCCACCGATAATCCAGATCAAACCTATCAAATATGCTAATCATCTACTTGAGCCTGTTCGCCATTAAGCTCTTGCACATTAGTAAATATGTTGGACAAGTAGAGCCTCCCATCAACGCATATTATCTCCCATATTTCTTCATGCAGGTACTAATGCTTGTAGTTTATTATAAATCCACCCCTATATAAATAGGCAACTATTATATCTCTATCAAGCATTTTCTCTATTAACACATCTCTTACAAGGACAATGAAACCTATCCTTGAACTAAGAGTGTAGTATTCCCAAAAGCATAATCATAAAGTAAAGAATATCATTGCAAATAAGGATGGTCAGGACGAACGTCTCGTGCATGTGGACTTGGAGCTTGGCAAATGACTAGGCTGCACAAGTATATAAATTTTATTTTTAAGTTATTATTTTATTTTTTTAATAAAATTTCTACTTCTAGTTTGTAGGTCGAGGAGATGGTCGGGGGGTTGGAGAGGCTATGATGACTGCCTGTGCAAGATAAACCTAAATGGAGGTAATACATTTTGTTCTTATTGTTGTATGGTCAAACTTGGATGGTATGTTACATTGCAAATAACCGCTTGCAGCCATCTCATAGTTAAAGGTGCAAAGAAACTTGTCATGCAAGACAAGCTTGGATGGTCTGTTACATTGCAGATAACCGCTTATAGCCATCTCATGGTTAAAGGTGCAGAGGAACTTACAATACAAGACAAGCTTGGATGGTCTATTACATTAAAGACAATCGCTTACAGCCATCTCATGGTTAAAGGTGTAGAGGAACTTGCAATGCCTTATTTTTCAATGGCAGATCTGAGCTTTCTTTACATTTTCATATGCTAAGATTATTATGTACTGTTGGAATGAGAATCAAACAATGCCTAAATTTGAGGACCAGCAGACCAACACATTAACATGTACTGCTGGAATGAGAATCATTTTTTTGTTAATACATTGCAATACTAACTAACAATTTTTATTACACATGAGTTAAATTTTGATCATCTTATTATATTTTGATAGATATTTTATTTGAATAAATTTTTAGATCATCTGGTTACTTTAACTTTTATTTTTATTTTCAGAGATTATACATCATGTCTCATAGAGATTAGAGCCATTTTAGCCAAGGATAGTGCTCTCAAGGAGAGATCGATCATGCAGCCAGCTTCGCATAGTTTCGTACCTCTCATAGCACGCGGTAAATTCTAACACTTTATATATTCTCATTTATGTTATTTTATTCTTTGCTAACTAATATAATGTTCTTTATATTAGATATTTTATGGCTCAGGTTTGGATGACATGGGGTCACTAGTGATCCTACAATCACACACAGTAGCGATCAGCTCATAGATATAGAGTCATGGTTGAGGATCCATCCAGTTCATGGCACCTCGAACTCGATCGAAGGATAGATAGCTCATCCACGTTCATCCACATTCAGAGCTGTTTGTAAGTACTACAACTTTAATTAATATATTTAAAATTTAGTCATTCTAAAGTTAATATTTATTTTTTCAAATTAATTTTATAGCATGTTTAGAGAGTTTAAAGTATCTCGTATGTAATTATCGACATCATCTGATGCTTGATACCGAAGGTCAATGAATAAGTTCTCCTAGCTAGTCATCTGAAGCTCGTAATGCAATCATGAAAGATATTTCTGGCAAGTCAAAACTAGTTTAATTTTTAAATTTTTGATACATTAGTATATTAATATATGCTAATATATACTTGCTTCTATCTTGCAAGAGTACTATCGATTCGAGACTCTCTAGAATGAGGAGGCTGGCCATCAGTATTAGATGTGTACCCTATAACCGAGATTGGCTGACACTTATAAAATACTTTTTAGGAGTATTTTTATAATTTTGACTTAAAATTAATAAAAAAATTATTTTCTATCATATTATGTATTTAAGTGTCTGTGATACATCTATTGGGTTAACGGGCATGATAACACATATTCTCAAGAGTTGAGAATTCAAGGTATATATTATTATAATTAACTCATAAATTACTTTCGATCGTACAATCATCATGAGGATGGTGATTGATCTAGAAAATCAATGTATGATCATTTTCTTAGGATAGATGAGTCTTGAGTCTACAGTATGAAAATACAGGAGCGAGAGTATAGGTACTTATTGAGAACAAGGACACTAAGCATGACCACCTCGATCAGTCATAAGAGAGTCTACCTTCTCATCGATGACTAGCTCGATGCTGCAGTCATGTATCTGATTCTTTAATCTAAGATGCATCAGCAGTTCACCTTGAGTGTGTTATAGTTTGACTATACCATAACTCGATTTTCTAGTCATTCAGAATTCTGAGGTATATGTTGGCTATTGCATGCTCATTATAGAAATTGGATCATACCAACATAAGATCTATCAACCTCGATAAAGGAGTAGTCCGACGATGATCATGAGATTGAATCCTAAAACCCATGGCCATGGCAGTGTGATATAATAGAAAGAAATTTCTATTACGGTTTTATATCAGACTTGAATTGAATGATTCACTCATATGATAGGTGTAGGGTTTGATGAGTTCAACTTGACCTAGATCCTATTGGAGCTTATGATGGAAAAATCCAATCACATAGTTAGCTGCACCAAGAGATTCGTATTTAGTTCTAATGGATTGCCATCACATACTGCTAGGTGTCACTAGTGGATTTTGGGATCAATAAGAATTATCTTGATGATCGATGATTCTAATTGAATGAATCAAAAGAGTTCTGATCCATCGAAAGATGTTTCGATGATATCGATGATAGAGATTATGACATGTTCTATTACTATACAAAACTTAACCTAATTAGGTTACGCAAACAAAGGTTTGGATCTGAATGTCATCAATTGGGCTAATCTAGTTCGATCGATTTAGATTAGATCCAATTAGATTCAAGAAAATCATGCTAGCACTACTACAAAAATGACCTATGGCAGCGCTTACTATGGCAGTAATTTTTGAAATCGCTATCATATCTCCTACGATAGCGATTTTCGTTAATCGCTACTATAGATCAGACCTATGATAGTGATTTTTGAAACTGCTGCTATATGTCCGACATATAGCAGACAGAAAATCGCTACTGTAGGTCGGATCTATAGCAGTAGTTATAAAAAATCATTGTCATAGGTCATCCTATAGTAGCGGTTCATTATAACCGCTGCTATAAGTCGAACCTATAGCAGCGGTTAGTAGGAACCGCTGCTATAATCTGATTTATAGAAGCGGTTAATTATAACCACTATCATATATATATTTTTTTAAATATTATATAATTTTAAAATTTAATACCCATCTTCATTGTTCATTATCTAAATAATTATCATTAGAGTATCGTCGCAAAAGATCAACTCGATCCGATGGCCCTAGCTTCATTGATCAAAAAAATTTGATTTCGATGATCACGAACGATGATGTGATGATCTAATAGATGAAGACCTCCGATGGATCCAAAAACCTACAATGATGATCTCGATGATGTTTGTAGATTACTATCAAAATTTTACTTCAATCGAATATCGTTATCTTGGTTAATTTAGTATAGATTAGTTTCGACCGTTAAATGATAAATGAGTGATCAAAGGACCAAACGGTGTACAATTATGAGATAATTTTTTTTATAAATGATCTGGGCTACTACATTAATCATTTTTTATGATGGTGATTATAAAATTTAACTCATAAGATGAAGAACGATCTAAAACTATACATCTCCTAATAATCATTCTGAAACTTCACTAGTTGTTATGCTCATGCTTTTGCAATATCTGCTTAACATTAATAGTTTATACGAAAATAATTTAAATTTTACTATCATCATCATATAAAATATTTAAAATTATAATAAAAATTATTTAACTAAAAAATTATCTCATAATCGAATGTCGTTTAATTTTTTGATCGCTTATTTCTAATTTAATGGTTGAAATCATTCCATACTAAATTGACCATGATAATGATATCTGATTGAAGTAAAACTTTGATAGTATGCTATAAACATCATCGAGATCATCATTACATATTTTTGAACCCATCGAAGGTCTCCATCTATCAGATCATTGCATCACCATTAGTGATCATCGAAATTAAATTTTTCTGATCGATGAAGCTAGGGCCATCGGATTGAGGTGACCTTTTGCGATGACACTCTAATGATAATGATTTAAAAAATGAACGATGAAGATGGATATTAAATTTTAAAATTATAAAATATTTAAAAAAAATAAAAAAAATTATTTCTAACCTATGGCAGCGATTATCAAAAATTGCTGCTATAGATCTATGGCAATGATTATAGAACCACTGTCATAGATCTATGGCAGTGATTTTGGATAACCACTACCATAGATCTATGGAAGCAGTTCGATAACCACTGTCGTAGATTTATAAAAGTGATTCGATAACCGCTGCCGTAGGTTAGGTTAAAAATTTCTAAATTTTTTTTTTCTTCCATGCATGCTCGATCTCTCTCTCTCTCCCCTTCTTTTCTTCATCGCTAGTGAGGCTCCTTCCCCTCCGACCGATGTCGCCCCTTCTTTCACCCACGCCCGACGTCGTCCCTCCTTCCCCCCCGGTCGGTGCCGCCCCTCCTTCCCCCTCCCCCTCCGCTCCCCCATCCTCGGCCACCCCTCTCCACCACCCGCTACCCCCCACCGGCCCCCCCACCCCTCCATCTGACCCTCTCTCGGCCCCCAGCGAAACCCCCCTCGATGAACCCCTATCCAACCCTCCCTCGGTCCTTCACGAAACCTCCCCTCCGATGAATCCCCCTCCACCCTCACTCGGCCCCCCACAAAAATTCCACCCCCCTCCGACGAATCCCCATCTGACCCTTCCTTGGCCCCTTGTGAAACCTCCCTCCGACGAACCCCCATCCATCCTCGACCCTCCATCGGCCCCCCGTGAAACCCCTCCCCCACACTCTATCCTCCTTCAACCCCGGTGCGAAAACCAAACCCCCTTCCGACGAGCCCCCCTCCACCCTCCTTCTACCCCCACGAAACCCCACCCCCCACCACCACCAACATTCTGACCCTCCCTCGACCGAGTGTGAAGCCTCCTTCGACCTCCTCATCACTATGCCCTCTGACCCCCATCCCCGACCGCCCCTACTCTCTCTCTTTTCTCTTTTTCTCTCTTCTCTATCTCACTATCTTACTTTTATTTTGCAGGTTACCTCTAGTGCCGTCGTCCTCCTCTAGCATCATCGCCGACGATCCTCGGAGCTTTCGATGCGACCCGCTCTCTATAGCCATAGTTATAATTTTTTTTATTTTATAGTATTATTTATTAATCATGTATATTTATAATAATTTATATAATATTTATAATAAATATTATAAATATTTATTATAAATATTATAATTATTTGCATGCCGTAGTTTTTGGGTCATGCTGTGGTGGTAGCCTTAGGCCGTGCCATGTTGGCGGCTGTGGACTAGATCTGTCAATGGATTGGTTTTGGATCGAAATCTGGATATTCAGATTCAAACCCAATTTTAATTACTGATACCAGATCCAAACCTGAATATCCGATGGGTCTATACTTAAGAGAGGAAGGGAGGGATCCAGCCTCGCCGCCATCATTAGGAGGGAGGGGGTCTGGCCTTACTGACGAAGGAGATCAAGAGAGTGATAGAGGGAGGGAGGGGGTCCGGCCTCATCGGCATCACTGGGAGGGATGGGGTCTGGCCTTGTCGGCAAGGAAGATCAAGAGAGTGAGAGAGGAAGGGATGGGGTTCAACCTCGCCGGTGAGAGAGATTGAGAGAGGGAGAGAGGAAGATCGAGAGATGAAAAAGCTGAAAGAAAGGGGTTCGGCTTCGCCATCGTCATCGGCAAGAGAGAGAGAGAGAGAGAGAAAGGGAGTGATCGAGGGGATGGCACACAGTCAAACTGACTCGAATACGTAGTCGAGCCAACTCGGGCCATAATTGAGCTGGCTAGGGGAGGACCCTAGCCGAATATCTCAGGCACGTAGCCGACTGTCTTAGGCATGGAGCCAGCTTGACTTTCGAATTAATAGAATTTAATATATCATGATGTTATATTGATTAATATTCATTAACGTTGCAGGTCATGATGGCACCAAAATGCCATCTAGCTTTCACCCCTGCCCCCCGATGGGTTACGCACAGTTCAGGATCTGAGGAGCAGTTGAAGCATACTCCATCCATCTCGACATTGATTGCTCAGGGACCTCCACCATCGTATCTACTTCACCGACGGTATCTACTCCACCGATAGCTGAGCCTCTACCATCGCCCATATCTGAGGCACATGCTACTATGCAGGCATCTGAGTGTATGTTTTTATTATATTAGTATAACTTTATTTTTTATATAGTATTTGTACACTTATGTATTTGCATAACGTATTTGCATTACAGGTGCATCATCCAGCCAGATATTTCACAATCCCACACATATGGAAACACGTGTGGAACCGGCCAGCATCAGATGATGGTCTATTACGATGCGAAGGGAAGGTCGGTAGGAGAGATTGCGTAGGAGATGTATTTCTTTTTTGGAGTGCTTGTGAGGCGGTCGGACAATATTTCTGTAGAGCCCAGAGACTGGCATTTGATGGATGCTGCCATCGGAGATCGGATATGGGAGGAGATATGGTAAGTACACGCATCTTAGTTATATTTATGCATTTTATATGTTTACACATATATGTTTGATTAGAATAATTTTATAACTGATTTTTGATAAATTTGTGCAGAGGAGGTATGACTTCTTTCGATCATGAGAGGGCTCGAGATGTCCGATTGAAGAAGATCGAAAAGTTGTACTGAGGTTATAAGGTCAAGCTCCATAGAGAATGGCTCGAGCACCGACAAGACACTCCGGAAGAGCTTGTTCTCCAGATATAGGACTATCCTCTAAGTCAGTGGGAGAGGATGTTTAGACACTGGAGGAGCCAACAGTTCGAGGTAAAGTTTTTAACTTTCAAATTTTTCAATACACTTAAAATTTTATTTAAATATTTTTAAATATTTATTATTTATTTGAATATTTGTTAGGTTATCTTCAATCAGAATCAGGAGAACCATGCAGTCCAGGAGTATACGCACAGTCTAGGCTGCGAGTCTATGGCTAGTCGTGTGCATAGAGAGGTAATTAAATCTAAATTTTACTAGATAAATTAAATTCATATTTTTTATCATCTTTCAGATAAATTTATTCTTTGTTATAGTCGATGAAAGATGGAGTGATGCCAAACCATAGCGAGATCCTCCGATCCAACCGCACGGACAAGATAGGCAGGTCGATAAATGCCACGATTGGGCTTATTTTTGTAAGTATTAAATATATTAGTATATATGATTAGTATTATAATATTTTTTATAAAATTTTATTTTAATTTATAATTATAGGATCAGTTAGATGCGCTCGTGAGAAAGGGCCCGGATACCTCTGGGCCCCATGACCATCTGTCTCAGGTCTTAGGGCCTGAGCACTCTGGGAGGATCTGATGCAGGCCCGGATACATGCCAATGAGCTACTAGTTCAAGGCGAGCATCTCCTCACAGACTTTCAGTGTCATCAGTCGGGAGGAGCTTGAGGAGGCGTTTATTAGATATATGTGCCCTAGAAGCCAGAATTGGCTGACACTTGTAATACACTTCTAGGGGTAAAATTATAATTTTGACTAATATCAATAAAATGGGTTATCTTCTATCACATATGTGTATTTAGTGTCTGTGATATATCCTTTGAGTTAATGATAATGATAATTCATATTTTCAAGAGTTGAAAATTTAAGATATGAATAATCATTATTAACTCATAAAATACTCCTGACCATAGGATCATCACGAGGATGGTGATTAATCCGGAAGGTTGGTGTACAATCGCTTCTCTTTAGTAGATGAGTCTTGAGTCTATGGTGTGGAGACACTGGAGCAAGAGTACAGATACTCGTTAGAGAACAAAGGCACTGAGCGTGACTATCTCGAGTAGTCATTAGGGAGTCTACCTTCTCGTCAATGACTGACTCGATGCTGCAGTAGTGTGTCTGATTCTTTGACCTGAGGTGTATCGGATAGTTCACCTTGAGGGTGTTATAGTTTGACTATACCATTACTTGGTCTTCTAGCCATTGGAACCCTGAGGTGTATGTTGGCTATAGCATGTTCATTGTAGGAACTGGATAGCATCAAGATGGAATCTATCTACCTCGGTGGTAGAGGAGCAGCCCTATGATGATCATAAGAATCAAGTCCAGAAGCCCATGGCCATGGCAGAGTGAAATAATAGAAAGAGTTTCTATTTAGCCTTTCACATCGGACTTGAATCGAATGATTACATCATATGACAGAAACTAGGGTTTGACAAGTTTACCTTAATCCTAATCTGATCGGGGCTCAAGATAGAAGAACTTAATCACACAAGTAGCTGCACCAAGAGGTTCGCATTCAGCTCTGATGGGTTGCCACCATATACTGCTAGATGTCACTGGTGGATTTTGGGAGCAATTAGAATGATTTAGATGATCGATCATTCTAACTGTTCGAATCAGAAGAGTTTTGATCCATCGAAAGGAGTTTCGATGATGTCGATGATAGAGATCATGACATATCCCATTACCATACAGAACTGAATCTAACTGGGTCACACAAATAAGGGTTTGAATCTGGTGATCATCAATTGAACTGATCCAGTTCAATTGATCTGAATGAGATTCAATTAGGTTCAAAAAAATCGTGCTAGCACTCGATTGAACCTAACGTTCTTCTTTTGCTATCATAAATAGTTATCCTGACTGAGCCAAAAGAGTTTGTGCTCGATCAGAAGCCTTCATTTGGTCTAACTGAAGCTTGTCCAAGTCAGAAAAGGTTGTCTTATTTTGTAAGACATTACCTGCCATTTTTTGTCACTTGCCATTTCTCGTTCTTTGACTTTGGTCAAAAGTTGACCTTTGACTGGTCAAATGTTGACCATAGATACTTTGACTTCTATCCATGTGCCATGCACCTATTGGAGGGCTGGTGGGGGCTTGTCCCTTCTATCAGAACCTGGCAAGAAAGGAGGGCGCACTCCACCCTTAACGTGCGCCCAAGTTGGAGGCGCCAAGGAGTCCCTATTGGATAGGGACTCCATCTTCCTTTTTGGATTTCAATCAGAGTTCTTCTAAGAACCAACTTTGACTGATCTTAGGCACCATCTAAGAAGGAATCTAGGGGACTCTATTTTCACCAATCAGATTTAGATCTGATTTCATAAAGGATTGTGATTGGTTGGGAAGAAGAGGAGTTGGATCACAGACAGTCTATAAATAAGACCCTACGCCTAACTCAAACAGTAATTGAAAAGGCAGTACAATTTCTAACGCCCAAGGCCTCCTCTCCTCTCCTCCTCCATGCCAAACCATCCTCTCCCTCTTCTCTCCATGCCCAAATGTGTTTGGATCCTTGGTTGGTGCAATCCAGATGAGAGAAAGGTGATTGAAACCTAAAAGGCTGTGCTGCTACATAGGACAACTGCTGATCTTCAAAAGGAGTTTTGAAGATCCTCCAGATCAGATCCAAATCTAATTTTTGGAGACGTGATAGAGAATAAGAGAATCTCTAGATTCAGTCTGAGTGGATATCGGTAGAGGCTAGGCACTTGCGTGGCTAGATCCAGAACCTTTCGCTGCTTACAGGATCATCAACGGATGATAGGATTACCCACTTCAAGATAAATTAAATCTAATTTAATTTATCTAAATTTATTTTAATTATTAAAATAATAAGAGTCAGATCTAAAATATTTTAGATCTGATCTAGATCAAAGAAAAAAAGTTTTGAAATATATCTCTTGATCTGATCAGATCTGAACGAACCTGATCTACGAAATCAGGATTTTCCTTCAACTGGTATCAAAGCTAAGGTCCTAAAAGTATTTAGATCTAATTTTAAATTTATGTTAATCAAAAAATAATAATTTTAGATCTCACATGAGATGTGATTAGATCTGAAATTAGAAAAAATTAAAATTAAATGATTTGGATCTAAGATTAGAAAATATGCATGACTAGTTCTAAAATAGAATAGTTCTATAGAATAGTCTTGCATGTTTTTTATTTAATTTGATTAAATCATATTTTAGATCTATTTATTTACTATTTTTTGATATTATAATGATTATAATAATATCTAAAAAATAATAAATAAAAATTATTTAATTTTAAACATCATATGAGATATGATTGATGCATGTCTAGACTAGTTGTAGAATAGTTCTACATAATTATCTAGATTAAAATTTATTTTAATTAGATCAATTTAAATCTAATTTTTTAGATTATTATGAGATAATTTAGATCTAAAAATATGCATGATTTAATACATGAGATGTATGCAAAATATGCCATGATTAGATCTAATTTGTATATGAGATATATGATATAGATCTAAAACTGTTTTATAGTATTGTATGTTCCTGATTAAGGCGTTCCTCTTGGCCGTTCGGTCATAAGAAAGAAGAAGGATTTAAAGACCCTCTCCTTCCATCCGATGGGGTGTTCTTATGACGTGTAGGGGTGCTGCGCATTCGTCCTTAATCAAAAATTCAAAACTTACTTTCTGCAAAATCCTAGATCCTGAAACCCTAGGATTTATTGTGCATATTTTATTTTTAAATCCTACTTAATTAAAAATTAAGATTATGAAATATTAATTAGATCTAAAATTGAGAATTTCAGATCTAAGATATATTCATAATACTGGGTTCGGGCTTGGATAGCTCAATTAGGTCTAAGCGGTTGATCAAACCGAATCAAGAGTTGGTTAGATGGGATCAACAATGCTTAAATTGACCAGCCTAATAGGATTATGTCTGGGTCAAGATCGAGTCATGATCAAGCAAGACCTAATTAGGCTCAGAGGTTAGAGTCTGGATTGTTGGCTAATCCAATTGGTTCTGACTCAATAATTTGATGTTTAAGGTAAGTTTGGCACATACGACCGACTGGTTTTTAATTGGAAGCTACTTGACCTGAATGCGTTCTTGTATGAGTTAATGGCATATTCCTTCCACCGGTCTCACTTACCTAGCCATATCTGTTGACACAGTTCTGATTTGAGGTGGTCAATAATCCGAGCTAACCCATGCCACTAGGTTAGTCATAATTGTTATGACTATGATAAGTCTAGTTTAAAGAGATCTGAATCAATTCTCCCTAAGAAAAGATTAAGTCCGAGGTCTTCCACCATTGTAGATGTGCGGACCCTTTCCGAGGTTGATTGTTCTCTGCTGGATACAATGGCTTAGTTGCATCGGAAAGACACAACTATGTCTATTAGGCATTGGATGCTATGGGCTGGAGGATGAGTTGGGCTCAATATTTTGGATACGGTGAGAGACTCAATTAGAAATCCAGTCTGTGCAAATAGTGGGTCTGACTTAACTAAGGAGTTGATCAATATTCTAGATATGGTGAGATTCATAAATTAGAGACCAAGTTTGGGTGCACCATGATTAGAAAATCATTGAACAAGAGTTGTTCACTCATTGGCTAACCCATCACCAATAACTGTTAGGTGAGGTGATGAGTCAGTTGGTGAGATCGCACCATCCACTAGAAATCATTAATCGTGGAGATTTTTGCATCTCTATAGACGAAGTGTTGGAATCTGAGAAAATAGTAGGAGCTAATTTATTTAAAAATAAAATTTTTAAATAAATTGATCAAGTCATAATTACAGTATCTAACTAGAATCTTTGACTCTCTACAGAAAAGTATCTGCGTCCAACCCATTAGCACGTATCCTGAACACACATAGACTGACCGAACCCAATTATAAAGATTGGCTCAAGAACTACAAAATAGTTTTAGGTTCTAAGAAGTTAACCCATGTATTGGATCAGGATCCTCCCACCTTACCAGTCCGTCCATCCATTGAACAGAGAGAGTCTCTGAAAAAATGGATAGACGAAGACAATAAGGCCAGATATTACATGTTGGGCTTGATGTCTGATGAGCTCCAGCGCCAACATGAAGATATCGAGACTGCTCGCCAAATGTTGGCTCATCTACAGGAGATGTTTGGTGAACAGAGTCGCACAGCCAAATATCAAATCACAAAATGACTTTTTAAGGCTAAGATGTGTGATGGACAGTCAGTCCAAGATCACTGTCTGATGATGATCAAGAACTTGGAAGAGCTTGAGAAGCTCGATGTGAAGTTAGACTTAGATCTGCAGAATGATGTTATTCTACAATCCTTGACTGATGCATATGGGCAATTTATCATGAATTACCAAATGCATAAACTTCAAAATTTCTTGGCTGAATTAATGAACATGCTGGTCACCACTGAGCTTTCTATGAAAGATTCTAAAGGCTCAGTTCTTGCTATGAAATGAACTTCTTCCAAAAGAAAATCTTATGAAAGAAAAAAAAAGTCTGCGAAAAAATAGAAGGTGGAAGAAGCAAAGAAGAAGAAGGCAGAGCCGAAAAAGAAGGCCGATACTTACCTGGCCACCCTAAAGAACAAGAAGGAAGGTCCTTCTGGAGGTATGCTCGTTATTGAGTCTAACCTTATGGTTTTTTCTGCATCCAATTGGATGCTTGACTCTGGTTCTAGTGCTCATCTATGCACTTCCATGCAGGATCTTAAGGATAGCAGGAGGCTGAGGAATGGAGACATGATTCTATGCATCGATAATGGAGCAAGAGTTGCTGCAGTAGTTGTGGGAACATATCCTCTTCGATTACCATCTGGTTTAGACTTAATTTTGAAAGACTATTATTATGTGCCTGCAGCTAGCAGGAATTTGATTTCTATTTCATGCTTAGCACTAGAAGGCTATGTGATTACCTTCTTTAAGGACCATTGTAACATTCTTTATGAAAGAAATAAAATTATAAATGGTTTTCTTATTAACGATCTTTATCAGCTACATATTGATGTACTTGTTCTAACTATCGAGCAAAATATGAATGCCAAACGACCTAGGGATAGTCCAAACGATAGATATCTATGGCACCTAAGATTAGGTCATATAGCAGAAGATAGGATCAACAATTTGAAGAAAAATGGGCTATTGAGTCCATTGACTTCCGAGTCATATCCAACTTGTGAATCTTATCTTCAAGACAAAATGACTAAACTCTCTTTTGTTGGACATGGGGAAAGGGCCACAGATCTCCTTGCCCTAGTACATACTGATGTGTGCAGCCCATTAGATGTACCGACTAGAGGCAATTTTATCTACTTCATTATCTTTATCGATGATCTGTTTAGGTATGGGTATGTGTATCTTATGAGACATAAGTCTGAAGCTTTTGAAAAGTTCAAAGAATTCAGACATGAAGTAGAAAAATAAACTGAAAAATCCATTAAGATTCTTCGATCAGATTGAGGAGGTGAATACCTTAGCCGAAAATTTCTAGACTATCTAAAGAAAAATGGCATAGTCTCTCAATGGACTCCATCAGGAACACCTCAACTCAATGAGATTTCAGAATGAAGAAATCGGACTCTATTGGATATGGTCCGATCCATGATGGGCTTCATAGACCTTCCTAATTTCCTATGGAGACACTCATTATTAACTTCAATCTATCTACTGAATAGGGTTCCCTCTAAGACCGTTCCTACCACACTGTATGAAATATGGCACGGTAAGAAATCAAGTTTGAGTCATCCCAGAATTTGGGGTTGTCCGGCTCATGTCAAAAGACAACAAGCGGACAAGTTAGAGTTTAGGTCCTTTAGAGCTCGATTCATAGGATATCCTAAAGAGTCATTAGGATATTATTTCTACATTCTAGAAGATCATAATATGATTATGAGTCGACACGCCATCTTTCTTAAAAAATAGTTTATTTAAGATAGCAGCATTGAAAAGCAGATCAAGCTTGATGAGAAAGTCTCATAAGTACAGCGAGCTAAGGACCAACTGAAACCAAATTAGGTTAAGCCAATAAGAACACTACCTCCTCCACCTCATAGATTGGAAAGAGTTTTCCATCCCCTAGAAAGATACTTAGGTATTATTTCAGAGAAAGTAGAAGAAATATTCCTCGTAGGTAATGGTGCTCATGGTGATGATCCCAAAACCTACAACGAGGCGATATCAGATATCGACTCCAAGAAATGGCTAGAGGCAATACAGTTAGAAATTGATTCGATGCACTCAAACCAAGTCTAGACCTTGGTAGATCCACCAAAAGGTATAGTACCTATTAGGTGTAAATGAATCTTCAAAATAAAGATTGGTGCAGATGGGAATGTGGAGACATTCAAGGCTAGACTAGTGGCAAAAGGTTATAGTCAACGCGAAGACATTGACTATTAGGATACCTTTTTTTCAGTGGCTATGCTAAAATCCATCCACACATTGCTTGCCATTGTAGCCTATTTCGATTATGAAATATGGCAAATGGATGTGAAAACGGCATTCTTGAATGGATATCTTGAGGAAGATATCTATATGGAACAGCCGCTAGGTTTCAATCCAGTGATACTGATCACAAGGTTTGCAAGCTGCAAAGGTCCATATATGGACTTAAGCAAGCATCTCGGAGTTGGAACACTCATTTCAATGATGTAATCAAAATGTTTGATTTCATAAAAAATGAAGAAAAATCATGTGTCTTCAAAAGGATCAGTGGGAGCGCTGTTGTCTTCCTCATATTGTACGTGGATGACATCCTCCTTATTGGAAATGATATTTTCATGCTGACAACAGTCAAAATATGGTTGTCCAAGAAATTCTCCATGAAATATCTAGGTGAAGCATCTTTTATTCTAGGAATTAAGGTCTATAGGGATAGACCGAATAGGATGCTAGGATTTTCATAATAGATGTACATAGAGAAAGTACTAAAGAGGTTTAGTATGAAAAACTCTAAGAGGGGATTAATACCCTTCAGACATGGTATTCATCTTTTCAAGAAGATGTGCCCTAGCACACCTGAGGAAATAGAATGCATGAGCAAGATCCCTTATGCTTCTGCAATAGGGAGCCTCATGTATGCCATGCTATGTACACGACCTGATATAGCCCATGCTGTGAGTGTCACAAGCAGATATCAATCAAATCCAGATGAAGAACACTGGACTTCTGTGAAATGTTTCCTTAAGTACTTGAGAAGAACTAAGGATATGATGTTGGTCTTTGGTAATGGAGAACTCCAAGTCCAAGGATACATAGACTTCGATTTCATGTCCGATATAGATGATCGAAAGTCGACATATGGAAATCTGTTTGTATGCAATGGTGGTGCTGTCAGCTGAAAAAGTTCCAAGCAAATGGTGATAGCAGATTCCACCGTGGAAGTAGAATATATCGCTGCATCAGAAGCTATGAAGAAAATATTCTGATATAAGAAGTTTGCCGCAGAAATCGAAGTAATGCCATCAGATGCCATTTCTCTATACTGCGACAATAATGATGCCATAGCCCTTGCTAAGGAGCCAAGCTCTCATCAGAAATTCAAGCACATTGAACGGCGATATCACCTCATCCGCGATTACCTCAAGAAGGGTTATATCGAGGTCAAGAGAGTCAACTCCATAGATAATGTAGCAGACCCACTCACAAAGCTGTTGGGACAATAAAAGATCGAAGCCCATCTTGAGAAGATGGGACTTAAACTTGTAGTCAATTGGCTTTAGGATAAATGGAAGATTGTTAGATATATATGCCCTAGAAGCCAGAATTGGCTGATACTTGTAATACACTTGTAAGGGCAAAATTATAATTTTGACTAATATCAATAAAATGGGTTATCTTCTATCACATATGTATATTTAGTGTCTGTGATACATCCTTTGAGTTAATGGTAATGATAATTCATATTTTCAAGAGTTGAAAATTTAAGACATGAATAATCATTATTAACTCATAAAATGCTTCCGACCATAGGATCATCATGAGGATGGTGATTAATCTGGAAGGTTAGTGTACAATCACTTTTCTTTAGTAGATGACTCTTGAGTCTATGGTGTGGAGACACCGGAGCGAGATTATAGATACTCGTTAGAGAACGAGGGCACTGAGCGTGACCATCTCGAGTAGTCATTAGGGAGTCTACCTTCTCGTCAATGACTGACTCGATGCTGCAGTAGTGTGTCTGAT
>QRFJ01005706.1:0-37810 GCA_006176705.1 Cocos nucifera
TCCGATTGGAACCAGCTTTGTTTAAATTAAAATTTAATTATTTTATTGCCCAATATGCTTTATGTTCAAGTTCTACCGGAAGGTGACATGCTTTTCCATAGATTAATCTATAGGGAGACATTCCAATAGGGGTTTTATAAGCTGTCCTATAGGCCCATAATGCATCATCTAATCGATCTGACCAATCTTTTCGATCAGGCCTAATAGTCTTTTGTAAGATATTCTTAATTTTTCCTATTAGAGACTTCTACCTGGCCACTTGTTTGCGGATGGTATGGTGTAGCTATCTTATGTGTCACCCCATATTTTCGTAATAAAGTTCGAAATTGATGATTTATAAAATGAGTACCTCCGTCACTAATGATAGCATGTGAAAATCCGAACCTAGAAAAGATATTCTTCTGAATAAATTTTAAGACTACTTTATGATCATTGGTTCATGTTGCTATTGCTTCAATCCATTTAGAAACATAATCGATAGCTACCAAAATGTATTCAAATCCATTGGAAGGTGGAAAAGGTCCCATAAAATCAATTCCCCATACATCAAAAATTTCTACTACTAAGATGGGGTTCAAAGGCATCATGTCTTTCTTTGAAATATTCCCTAAGGCTTGACACTTAAAACACTCCTGACTAAAAGTATGGGCATCCTTAAATAATGTTGGCTAATAAAAACCACTCTGCAATACTTTGGCCATAGTTTTTCGTCCAGAAAAATGTCCTCCACAAGCAAGGGTATGACAAAATTGTAAGATACTCAATTGTTCAGATTCAGGAACACATCTACGAATGATTTGATCAGCACAAATTCTAAAAAGCTCAGGATCTTCCCAAAAATAATATTTGATTTGAGCAAAGAATCGATCCTTTTCATTCTTAGACCAGCCATCAGGAATTTATCCTATGACTAAGTAATTGACAATATCTTGCAAACCAAGGAGTCTTTGTATGTGAAACTGTTAACAATTGTTCATCTGGAAAAAGATTCTCTGATTGATACAGGTTCACTATCTTTAACTAGGATCCTAGACAGATGGTCTGCTACAATATTTTTAGATCCCTTCTTATCTCGAATTTCAATATCAAATTCTTGTAACAGTAAGATCCATCTAATTAATCATGGTTTAGCATCTTTCTTTGAGAGCAGGTATCTCAAGGCTGAATGATCCGAGTAAATTATGATTTTTGATCCTAATAGATATGATCTAAACTTTTCTAGGGCAAACACAATGGCTAGCAACTCTTTTTCAGTGGTGGTATAATTCATTTGTGCTTCATTCAGAGTTCTACTAGCATAATAGATCACTACAGGACATTTGTTTACCCTTTGGCCCAGGACAGCTCCTATGGCAAAGTCTGAGGCATCGCACATAATTTCAAAAGGTAGTGACCAATTAGGAGGTTGTATGATTGGAGCTTTGGTCACAGCTTCTCTTAAGATTTCATAAGCTTTAAGATAATTTTCATCAAAGTTAAAAGAAACATCCTTAGCGAAGCAGATTACACAAAGGATGAGAAATTTTAGAGAACTCTTTGATGAAGCGACGATAGAATCCTACATGACCAAGAAAAGATCGAATTTGTTTGACAGAAGTGGGAGGAGGAAGTTTAGAAATTAGTTCAACTTTAGCTTTATCTACCTCAATCCCTTTCTTAGATACTATATGTCCTAAAATGATCCCTTCTTGAACCATGAAGTGGCTCTTTTCCCAGCTTAACACTAGATTAGCCTCAATACATCGTTTTAATATTTTCTTCAAATTATTGAGGCAACTCTCAAAAGATTCTCCAAAGACTGAAAAGTCATCCATGAATATTTCTAAGAAATCTCCTATCATGTCTGAAAATATTGACATCATGCATCTTTGAAAAGTCACAGGTGCATTACATAATCCGAATGGCATTCTACGGAAAGCAAAGGTTCCATAGGGACATGTAAAGGTGGTCTTTTCCTGATCTCCTAGGATAGATTGCTACCTGATTGTATCCTGAGTATCCATCTAAAAAGCAAAAGTATTGTTGGCCTGCTAGTCTTTCTAGGATTTGATCGATAAAGGGTAAGGAAAAGTGATCTTTTTGGATGGTTGTATTGAGTTTTCTATAATCTATGCAGACACGCCACCCAGTGGAAAGTCATGTTGGTACTAAGTTTCCATGTTCAGTGCAGACAACCGTAAGTCCAGATTTCTTTGGAACAACTTGTGTGGGACTCACCCAGTGGCTGTCAGAGATAGGATAAATAATTCCAGCATCTAACCATTTAATTACCTCTTTCTTGACTACTTCTTGCATGTTAGGGTTAAGCCGTCTTTGCATCTCTCGAGTTGGTTTGGCATTATCTTCTGTATAAATATGGTGCATGCATATTGACAGACTAATTCCTTTTAAATTGGCGACGGTCCACCCTATGGCCTCCTTATATGTTTTTAGAATATTTACCAATTGGTTTTCCTATTCAGTAGTTAAGTTGGAAGCAATTATTACTGGTAGGGTTTTCTTTGATCCTAAAAATACATACTTAAGTGATTCAGGTAAAGATTTTAGTTCAAGTTGTGGTGGGGCCTGAATTGAAGGACGTAATGGTTCAATTTTTTCGCTCGGGTAAGGGCTCAACTTTCACTGACCAAGGTAATGAATGTGATGGTTGAGGTGAATTAAGCAGGGCATTTACTTCCTGGGTTTGAGTTTCTTCAGTGGGTTCATCATCTTGCAGTAAATCTAAGGAGGAATTAGATTCAACTATTTCATCTATCTGATTGATTACAAAGCAGTCTTCCTCCTCTTGGGTGTACTTTGGGGTATTAAAAATATTAATTCTTACTTTTTGATTCCCAAAAGAAATGTCCATAGCTCCCATTTTACAGTTGATATTGGCATTGGCAGTTGCTAAGAATGGACGTCCTAAAATTATGGGATTTTGGTTCAGCTCTTGGGATGGTTCCATGTCAAGTATGAGAAAGTCTATAGGAAAATAACATTTGTCTACTCTAACTAGAACATCCTCAATCAAACCACGTGGTGTTTTTATAGATCTATCAGCTAATTGCAAAATAACTGATGTGGGTTTTAATTCTCCAATCCCAAATTTTTCATAAACCGAGGTTGGAAGTAGGTTTACACTAGCTCCTAAGTCTAGTAATGCTCGGTTAAAGGTTATACCTCCTATAACACATGAAATTAAGGGTGCACCAGGATCTTTCATCTTTTGAGGTATTGGATTTAACAGGACCGCACTTACATCCTCGGATAGCATAACTCTTTTGGTGGTTCGTGGCTCACGCTTTTGGGTGCAGAGTTCTTTAAGAAATTTAGCATAGGCTGGGACATGCTGAATTGCATCGAGGAGGGGTAAATTAATATGAACTTGTTTAAATAGTTCCATTAGCTCCTTGTTGCGTGCTTCTTGCTTTTTACGAGAAGAGCCTGCTTCTAAGGCCGAAGGGAATGGGGCTTTGGGTTTATATGTCTCGGCTAATTCATCTATTCTCTTCTTTTCTTTATCTATCTTATCAGTGTTAGTACCAGAACTAAGTTCAGGTTCTTCTATATGATTATCCTCTTCTTCAAATTTTTCATCTCGGCTAACATCAGTATTGGCCTCTATCACCTGGTCTTGGTATGGGTCCTTAAGAATCCTACCACTTCTAAGTTCAGATATTGCTTTGGCATTTTCTAATTGGGGGTTCTTAGGTGGAATGTTAGATGGATGAGTAAATCCAGGTGGTTGATAGACATTGGATGGATTGTTTTTAGGATTTGCAATTGGTTGGCTTGGTAATTGACCTGGTTCTCTCCTCATGCTAGACTCAGCTAATTATCCTATTTGAGCTTCTAGCCTGGCAATTGATTATTGTTGGCTTAGAATTAATTGTTGAAGTTGATTGAATTTATCATTGGCTAGATTGGTCTGTTGATGAGGAGGTGGGTATGAGGGCTGATTATAATGCAGTGGTTGAGAAGACTGACTAGGTTGTCCCTTATTATAGGCATAGTTCTGGTACTGGGGCCTATTTTGATAATTTTGAACTGGTGGGATTTGAGTCTGAGCCTGAGTCTGTTGTGGTTTCCAAGAGAAATTAGGATGGTTTCTCCAACCAGGATTATATGAATTTGAATATGGGTCATTAAGTGGTTTGGAGTAACCTTGAGCAGCTTGGACTTGTTCTTGGATAAGAGGTGGTAATTGTGCAGCCATGGGACATTCGCTTACATGATGTGTTGGACTAGCACAAATAGAGCAAATCTCCTGATAATTAGAAGCTGGTGTGTATTGTGCAGGAGATTGTTGACCTAGATTTAGGAATTGATCTAATTTCTGGGCAATAAGATCGACTTTATCTAATTTTTGTGCTATTATGTTCAAGTCTATCTTAGAATTAAGTTCTAGAGTTTTAATCTCATAAATTCTTGCCCATTTTTGTTGAGAAATTGATCTTTCATAAGAGGATAATGAAGCATGGTTAATAGAGTTTTCACTTAAGGTTTCAAATAAGGTATAAGCTTCATCCTCACTTTTGCTCATGAATGCACCTCCATAGGATGCATCAACCATCTGCTTATATTGATCTCCTAAACCTTCATAGAAAGCTTGTACAATTTGCCACTTAGATAGACCATGGTGTGGGCATTTTCTAAGAAGTTCCTTAAGTCTTTCCCATGATTCATGAATTTGTTCCCCTGGAAGCTGAGCAAATCCTGTGATGGCTCACCTCATAGTATTGGTTCGTCCTATGGGATAAAATTTCTTAAGGAATTCATGTTGCATCTCTGCCCATGTTTGAATTGTTCTTCCTAATGTGCCAAGCCAGTACTTGGCTTTATCTTTTAATGAGAAAGGGAACAAGGTCAGTCTAAGGGCATCATCAGAAAAATTCTGAATTTTTACCGTAGAGCAGATTTCTAAGAATTCATCCAGATGTTTGTAAGGGTCTTCATTGGCATTCCCATAAAAAGATGGGAGCATCTGGATTATGGTCGACTTGATCTCATAGTGGCTAGCAGGGATATCAGGTATGTGGATGCAAGTCGATGGGTTGTAGGTGGAAGGAATAAAGTATTCCTTCATCTGCCTAGGTGGTTCTTTACAATTTTCAGCCATTTGATTATCTGATCTTAAATGAATTAGTCTTTCAATTTCAGGATTTGGTTTAACTAGGTCAGGTAAAAGCGATCTTCTACCATGCATGTACTAGTGCAATCTGATATATGGTTCAAGATATATATTTTTTTATTATTATTTATTTTTTTAACTTTTTTCTTAATTTTTTTTATTTTTTTAAGAAAAGAAGAGAGAAAGAAAGAAGAGGATTCTAAAAAAAAAGATCCTAAGGAGTCTTAAATCTGGAGATGATAGAGAGAATAGTTAATTTGTGGTTTATGTTTGATGTTATTTAGCAAACAAGTTAGGCAATCAATCCTGACTAAGGGTTATCCTAGATCTAGACAGCTCCTAACTGCCAAGATCACCTTCGAGCCCTCCAAGTAGAGGATTAGCCAATCAACTGGCCAGGTAAGTGTAAGGTCGGTGGGAGTCCCTCCCGTTGCTTGCCTTAGACACCAATTGTGCTTGGCCAGGTAAGCGAACGGAACCAATTAAGTAACCACCTTCCTTCGGACCCAGTCATCCCTGAACCACTTTCCTAGACACCAGTCAAATTGATTAATCCTAACTTGGTTCAACTCTTAGGGTTTCTTGTCCTATTGAGCTCGAATATCCTTAAGGGTTAATGTCTAATTGATTTTAAGAGTTAAGGTTTAGGTTAATGCAAGATGCTGGTTGGTTGTTTGTGGGCCAAGGAACGGTGATCAAATCCATACCTTATTTTGTTTAATGGGTTGTGCCCTTAATTTGGTTTAATATGAATATGCAAAAAAAAAAGAAAAAATTCCAATCAAAGAGTTCTATGCAATTTAAACTAGATGCATGCAACTAATTAAATTCTAAAAGACTTACCTTGCCTCCAGCAATCACCAAAAAAAAAAATAAAAAAGAATAAAACTAATATGATGGATGCTCTAAACAATTAGGATTTCTAATCTTGTGATGAGATTTTTAATTAGGTTTAAGTAGGTAATTTTTAATTAATTTAAAAATATAGTAAATATTAAAAATAAGGAAAGAGATTTAGGGTTTAGGAATGATCTCACTAAATAGGATTGAGAGTTTTGTTCGTGCCCTAATCTTTCTTATTCTTTTCTCTATTTTTTTTTCTACAAAATAAATAAGAAAAATAATTAGTAGGTAGTAAAAAAAAATCAAAGAAATGAAAAAATTTTAATTTTTATGCTTTCCCGGCAACGACGCCTAAAACTTGATAGGAATGCAATATTGTCATCAAGACACCGTGTTTATCAGTTTAAATCCGACTCTTTACTTTTTAAATTAATTAAAAATTATAAAGAGAGTAGTGAGTCAGATCGAATCCACAGAGAGACAATGATTTATTTCTAAAATCTTTGATTCTTTTATTTTTTATTATTATTATTTTTTTTAAAGAAAAGAAAAGAAGAGTTTTTGAAAATTAAAGTTAGAAAATAGATTTATAAATAAAAGTAGAATTTAAATTATGCAAAAATAAATTTGGTACTAAGATCTACTATTTAGATCTTAGCAACTATATGCAATAAAATTAAAAAGCAATGAAGAATAATTAATTTAAAAAACTAGAATTGAAAAGAATAATAAAACTTTCTTTATTAAATTTAAAACTCAGATGCAGAATATAAGAAATTAAAGAAAATTTAGAATTTTAATATAAAAAATTAAAGAAAAAGAAAGAGAAAACTAGAAGGAGATCGCAGATCAGCGTAGGTGTGGAGATGGCATAGAAGACTGGCTCTTCTTCTCAATACTGTAGCTTTGAAGCAACCTTTAACCCAGAGCTTGGCTTCCACCCTATACCTTAGCTTCCCTTCCACCCGATCTGTCTATTTCTAGAGGTTTAAGGTCCTTTTTATAGAGCTAGGAGGGTTGGATATTTATTTCTGAAGGCAATGTGGGACTAATAGCCTTTATAATCATCAAAATACAAAAAAATCTGAATAAAATTTGAATCAAAATAGCTCTGATACGACTCTGGTAATTTTGGTGAAATCTAACTATTCAATAGGAATCCAATAGTCCAAAAATCATCAAAATCGGATGCATAACAGTCTAGATCAGGTTGGATTAAATTCTAACCATCGGATCGCACGTTGATGGAGGAAATCTGATCGCAAATCATGCATCGGGAGTCCTGATCATCGTCGGGAGTATTTTGAACCGTCGGATCATCTCCTGGATCGAGCACTACCATTGGATGGCGATCCGCATGAAGTCTAAAGCTGAATCAAATTCAGAAATAACCATAGCCGTCCGATCTTGACCGCAAGCTACCGCAATCGTCCGATGGTGCAATTACTGTTCTTATGGACCGCATGGATCGGCCGTACCATACACCATAGCCAATTAGTGCCTCTGTTGTCGAGTGAAAAGACTAGATTGCCCTATGAGCTATGATAAATTTCTATGGACCCTTTGACGGTCTAGGTCCACCATGTGGCAAGCTCTGATTCGCTGGTGTCTGCTGAGCTGGCTGATGGCTTCTGGGCTTGAGTCAGCTAACGTGGATGGCTTGGCACACCAACTTGGTTGGCTTGGCTTGGCACGTTTGGATGCATCGACTGTTGCGGCGTGGTGGCTTGAGCCGTTTGAGCCGTATGTTATTTTTTATAATTTTTTTATTTCTTTAGAAATTCATATCTTTTTCATTTTAGCTCTGTTTTATTTCAAACTTATTTCATTATGATCAAAAAAATGATCTCTTTCCATTGATTATAAAATTTTATTTTCTAATTTTTATTATTTTTTAATTAATTTTTTAAATAATAAAAATATGAATTTCTCAAAAATTATATATAAATTGATTAATAATTTTTAAAAATTAATATAAATTAATTAATAAATTAATACTTTTATTGGTGAATTTATGGTACCTATGAAACACTAAGATTCATAGCCCATGTAGTGGTTATGGCTTATTCCGGATTGAAGATGGGGCTCATGTTGATGGCGAGGTTCTTTTGTTGACTCAAGTTTATCTGGCCAAGGTCCTGGTGTAAAGCTGCCAAGATTTACAATTTACAAGGAGAAGCAAAGAAATTCGATCGCCTTCAAGGTCAGCTGTTATGCGAAGTTGGTCAATGCTGGGGTCCTATATTTGTTGGAGGTTGGCTGCTTATAGAATGGAGTGAAGGAGTTCGACCGTCTTCAAGGTTGGCCACTATAAAAGGTTGGATGATGCTGGGACTCAATATTTACCAGGGCTCTGCTACCTACTTTGAGTCAAAAATTGAAACCAGTAGGAAGGTAACTCCTTTCACTATTTATGTTCATTTGGCTAAGGTTTAGTATGCCTAACAAGTTCTGTAGTTATCAGAAGAAAGCAGAGGGTTGCCGCTGAGAAGATCATCTAGCACATAAAAGTTGAAGGTTGATCTTTCAAAACTTAACTGGGATAGAAAAGCAG
The DNA here is from genome assembly GCA_006176705.1 of Cocos nucifera. Lineage (NCBI taxonomy): Eukaryota > Viridiplantae > Streptophyta > Magnoliopsida > Arecales > Arecaceae > Cocos > Cocos nucifera. The sequence goes on from QRFJ01005706.1 coordinate 8,511, forward strand.
CTTAATTGAAGCTCGGACTCAACTATCATGATCCTGTTAGCACCATACCAAGATTGGATACCTGATTGAACTTTGGTAGGAGCTAATTTACCTCCAACAAAAATGATTTTGATTTGATTTCATTATAGATCTAAAGATTAGATTTAATTAAAATCAATTTTATGCTAAAAATTGTTCTAGTAAAAGATTAATCGATTTTGAAAATAGTTTTTGAAATAATTAAATCTATAATGTTAGATCAGATTTTACATGTATTCAACATGGTTTAGATCTGAATTTAAATGTATTAGATATATACCATGATAATTTTAGATCTGAAATCAATATATGAGAAAAATGTTTTATGAGTTTTAGATCTAGAACATCAATATGATTAAACTAGTCCTAGTTCTATGTAATCAGGATTTTTGAAAAGGTGTTTTCAATTAATTTTAATCATATGTTCAGATCTGAATATGGATGTATGAGATGTATGCAAAGTTAATTTTAGATCTGAAATTAGTATATAAGATATATAGTTTGTAGATTTTAGATCTAAAACATCAAGTATGAGATACAATGATATATTAAGTATAGATCTAAAATTGTTTCGAGATCATAAGCTATTAATTCATGCACTTGAACCTAATCTAAAAGTTATTTTTAGAATCTGAAATTTAGGTTTTGTATGAGGGTGTGGGTTGAACAACTTAAGTCTACTGATTAACTGCAATTAGGTTCATTAATTAGATCTAGTTAGAACCCTAGTCAATTTTGAGTAATTGACTGAATCCAATCAATAGTTGATTTGGATTAGGTCAAAAGGGCTCAAAATCGATTTTAGTTGTAGTTGGTAATATCAATTTACATTTCATATAAGTCGATTAACTCAAGACTAAATTTGACTCAATGGATCGAGCTTGAGTAGCTAGGCTAACCTATTTGATTTTGATTGATCAATTAGTGTCTAAGGTAAGTTTGGCATCTTTGATCAGTGGTTTTTAATTGGGAGCATGCTTACCTAGCCAATTCATTGGTATCTAAGGTAAGCATTAGCAAACTCTTCCACCGATCTTGCTTACCTCACTAACATGGTCAATTAAGTCTTGAATAAGATTGCTGGGTCATTCGAGTTCACCCATGCTGATTAGGTTAGATCAGACATGAGATGTACTGACCTTAATCAGACTAGTCACTTACATGAGATGTAAGTGACTATGTAGAAGAGACCTAAATAAAATCTCCTCAATAATATTAAATTGAGGGGTTTTCCACTATTGTAAAGTGTCATGCCCTTTCTGATGTTGATTGTTCTTAGCTAGACATAGTGGTTCAGTTGCATCAGGAGAGAAGCAACCACTCTATTATTGTAGGGTGAAGATGGGGTTAGGCCTAAGATCTGCCAGATGAGGGTCCAATGATGGCTTCACTCGCGCCAATGATGGGTTTGACTTAACTAAGAAATGAGGCCAAGATCTATCAGGTGAGGTCTCAGAACTTAGAGATCAGGTCTGTTGTAATTTGCATGAGATGCATTGGACAAGAGTTGTCCATCCATTGGTTGATACATTCGCCAAGATCTATCAGGTGATGTGGTGTGCCAATCGGTGAGACCACAGTATCCACTAGGAATCCTAGTTGCATAGGAGTTTTTGCTTCACAATCCGAAGAGTATTGGGATCTGAAGAAATAGTGAAAGTCTAATTTATTTCTTAAAATCCCTAGAATAATTTTTTTTTTTAAAAAAAATTATTATAAACATCTAAATAGAATTCTCTTCTCTTTTTAGTTCATAACTCAGCTTCAAACTCCATAGCCCAAATAGAGTCCCACTTAACTGAAACTTTATTATACAAGAGTCCCATTGGACTGGAACTCTATCAAATTTCAACTTACTAAGAATTAGTAAGGAGGAATGTCTAGAGTCTCATTGGACTGGATCTCTAAGAGATCTTTTGGACTGGGTCACAAGAGTCCCACTTGACTGGGACTCTCTCAAATTATAATTGTTGCTAAATTATTTGATTTGATCAAATATTAGGATTGGGTCTTGATCAAGTTAAATCAGATTTAATTTAATTAGATTCAAGTTTGAGTTTGACTCAGACTGGGCTTCATTAGTTTAATAGGATTGGACATCATAAGTGTTCGACTTATTTTGAAACCCAAACCCAATTTGATTGACCAAGTCTAAGATACAACCAACTGATCGAGAAAAACTATAAAGAACTGACTTAAGACTTCATAATGGTTCTGAACTCTTAAAAGGGTTAGGGTATGTTCTAGACCAAGATTCTCTCATGTTACCCAGCCGTTGAAATGTTCAATGCTTTACAAATGGATGAATGACGTCAATTAGGTTAGGCACTATATCTTGGCCTTAATGCCAGCATGACAATATCAAGAATTCAGAGCCATGATAACTCATCTACAATAGTTATATGATGAGCATAGCCAGATTGTGCATTGAGTAGTCTATCAGTGATCATTGATTGACAATGGTTAAGGATCTTATGAGCTCAAAATGATCATGTGTAAGGAACTCAAGTGGATTTGATCTAGCAGTTCCTTAATTGTTCATTTCGTCAGTTTATAGTAAACTACTATATGAATGAGTATGATAGTGCATTACCAAAACTGCTGAATATGTTGGTGATCACTAAGGAGATCTTGAAAAGTTCAAGGGGCTATGTTTTTGCTATGAAAATCTAGTTCCAGAAGAGAGTCTCTTAGAACAAGAGGTCTACATTAGAAGGAGCCAAGGAAGGATCTTCTCAAAAAGAAGGCATCAGGTAAGGGAAAGTGTTTCCACTGTAGTACCGATGGCCACTTAGATAGAAATTATCTTTCTACCTGGATAGTCTAAAAAAGAAGGATGACAGCTTATAAAGGAATGTTAGATCTATTTACATGTTGATGTATTGGGATAGTGAGTATATCGTAGGATTTGAGAGATCTACGAATGAGATAAACCTAAGTATATGTGGTCCCTCAGGTAATATCATTTTGATTAGGATAGGATATACAAACTTGGAAAGGGGTTGTCTCATTGACATATGAATTCAGAGTTTGTGGATCCTGCCTTTAAGAAAAATTGACCAAACTATCCTTTATGGGATATGAGGAGAGGACCACTACATACAGGCCCACTTGATGGAAAATTTCTTAAGGTTCTTTGATTGGATCGAGGAGATGAATACCTTTATGGAAATTTTGGATTGATCTCATGAAAATAGCATAGTCTCATAGTGGACTTCTCCTGGTATGCCCCAACACCATAGGATGTCCGATAAGAGAATTAGGATCCTATTGGGTATGGTTTAGTCCATAATGAGGTTCATTCACTAACATTTATTTCTTTAGGGACATACTTTGATCTATTAAATAGGATACTAATTACACATTCTTGTAGACCACAACATGATTGTGATCCATCATACCACATTCTAAGAAAATAGTTTACCTAAGATAGTAGTAGTAGGAGAAAATTAAGCTCAAAGAGAAAATCTCTAAAGAGCAACAAGTTAGAGATATATTTGTATTCATTCTAAGCTAGTGCTTGCAGGACCTTCACCACCTTGTAGATCTAGTAAGGTCTTCCATCCTCATGAAAGGTACTTTGGTATGCTTTCAAAGGATGTAGATGAAGTATTCCATATAAGAGATAGGGATCAAGAAGTTGATCCTAAGACCTATGACGAGGTGATGCACAACATTGATTTCGAGAAATGGATAGAAGCAATAAAGTCAAAGGTTGACTTGATGCTTTCTAGCCAAGTCTAACTTTAGTGGATCCACTAGAGGGTATTGTATCCATTGGGTGTAAATGGATCTACAAAAGAAAATTACATGCAGACGGATATGAAAACTATTTGTTTAATGAATATCTTGGAAAGATATCTACATAGAGCAGCCTTATGGGTTTCAGTTCAGGTGATGGAGATCACAAGATCTGCAAGTAGCATGGACCCATTTTTGGATTAATGCAAGCATCTCGGAGTTGGATTGATTCAATCAAATAGTTTGATTTCATCAAAAACAAGGAGGAACCTTGAGTTTTTAAAAGAGTAAGTGGGAGGATGAGATTCTCCTAATTGGAAAAGTTATTCCCATGCTGACTTCGATCAAAAGTTGGCTGTCTAAAGAGTCCTCCAGAAAGACCAAGGAAAAGCATCTAGAGATGAAGGTCTATAGAGATAGATTTGATAGGATGCTAGGCCTTTTACAAGAAAAGTACATAAAAAAGATGCTGAAGGAGTTTGGCACGAAAACTCTAAGAGGGGACTTCTACCCCTTAGGCAAGGCATGTATCTCTTTAAGAAGATGTATCGAAATACATATAAGAAGATTTACCTCATGAACTAGATCTCTGGCATTTCGATTAATGGAAGCCTCATGATTGTCATGCAATGTACTTGACTTAATCTTGCTATGAGTATCATGAGTAGAAATCAGTCAAATCAAGGTATATGATATAGGATAGCTGTGAAGAACATCCTTAAGTACTTAAGAAGCACTAAGGATTTATTCTTGATTTTTGGAGAAAAGTTTTGAGTTATGAAATTTATGGGTTCACATGCTTAGATTTTGTGTCTGATATTGATTGTAAAGAGTCTACATCAAGATGTGTGCAATGTGAATATTGGTAGATTGGAAGAATTCTAAATAACCAATTATTACAGGAAGCCAAGTTAGTCACCATTTCTAAAGGTGCTAGGTAAGATTTTCTAGTCCAAGTAACTTTGTTGCAATTTGATGTTATAAGATGTCATCATAGTGATAACATTGGCACCATAGCTCTTTACTTATGGAGCCCGGATCTCACCAGAATACCCATACATGGAAAAGGAGACTTTGTATAATATGCAAGTATCTTGACATGGAAGATGTCAAGATGAACAGAGTAGACCCCATGGAAATGTGGTGGACTCACTAACTAAGCCATTTAGCTAGCTAAAGACTAAAGTTCATCTTGAAAAGATGAGACTTAGGTTTGCAGTAGATTGGTTTTAGGTCAAGTGGGAGATTGTTAGATATATCACTTGAAAAGTCAATTACTAGCTGACACATTATAATTTTCTAGGATATAAGTTTGTATTTGATTTATTAAAATTAAAAATTATGTATAATTATTTTCATTCTAGAGTAATGTGTCCTAGAATCATCCAAAAAATTAATGGTTAATGACACATATTTTCAAGAGTTAAGAATTTAAGACATGTATCATTATAGATTAATTCCTAAATGCTCTCAGTTGATGATCATCATAGGGACGGTGATTGATCCAACTAGATTGAAGCATGGATCACTTTTCTTTTGGATAGATGGATCTTGAGTTTGCAGTGTGGGGATACTAGAGCGAGAGTATAGATGGTTGATAGAGATCAACGGTACTGGGTGTGACTAAGGAGAAGTTACTTGGATGTCTACTCACTTAATAGTGACTATCTCAATGCTGTAGTTGTATGAGTGGTTCTTTGACCTGCGGTGCCTTGGCTGCTCATAATAAAATTATTGTAGTTTGACTATACATAAATATTGCACTCAATGAGTCTTTATAGTGGATGTTGGCTATAGTAGGTTCGTTGTAAGAGTGGGGTGTGTACTTATAAGAGATCTATCGATCTTAGTAGTTGAGTAGTCCTATGCGACCAAAGAGGCTAAGTCTATGAGTCTATGTACACAGGAGCATGATTATGGAAAGAAGTTTTCATGGAATTCATGATTGGACTTGAGCTAATTAAGTTTGGCATATGATGGATGCTTAGGGTTTGACGAATTTTCTTGATCTACATCCTATCAGAACTCTCGATAGAAGAACTTGATCACATGGTAACTAAATCTAGGGGCTCATCATTCTATTTTGTTGGGTTGCTACTATATGCTACTAGGCATCATTGGTGGATTATGAGAACTCACTAAGATCATTTTTAGATCAACGATACTTATTGAGTTGAGATGAAATCATTCTGATCCATCGAAAGGAGTTTCTATGATACTGTGATAGAGATTATAGTATATCTCACTACCAGATAGAATAGAACCTGAGGGGTTACACACAAAAGAAGCATATCTAAATCAATGGCATGGATCATAATCAAATTATCAATTTGATTGATCATTTGAATTTAGAAATTGCTAATTTGTAAAGGTTATAAATTTGAAAACTACTAAATATTAGCATGAGGGACTTAATTGCAAGTGTTGTAATTCAATTGGGCCTAATTAAAATATGGATCAAGTTCTAATTAATTTAAATTAGATTTAATTTAATCAGACATAAATTAATTTAAAGCTAATTGGATTTAATTATCTAAGTTGGACTTGGATTTCAATCATGATTGGATCAGGTTTGACAACCTTTTCAAATTGGGTTGGACAGCCTTTTTGAATTTGATTTGATTTAGGCTCAAATTCATTTCGAATTCAATCCAAATTGAATTCAATTGATTTAGACCACCTAAGCCAACTTTTACTGGGCTTTTCTCTCTTATTTTCATGTTGGAAGATGGAGGGTGCACATGGAGATGTGTGCCCTTCTCTTGTGCACGTGTGAGATAAAGAGGAGGCGCTAATTGATGCTTTCTCTCAGGATTTAGGCTCTTCTTGATAGAGTTTGACTCTAAATCAAATTAGGATTGATTTTTCATCATGTTAGAGCCTTGGAGAGCATGGAAATCAGATTTTTGTGTGACAAAAATAAGAGAAAAAGAAGAGGGTGTGTGGAAGGGTGTGCGTGGTTTCTTTCCTAGTTGCAAGAGCATCTTCATGCCTCCTCTCCTTCTTCCTTCTATCTCCATGCTCCATATACTCTGAGACTAGATCAGATCTGATAGAAAGAGTTTAAAGAGAGAAGAACAGAAGAAGAAGGGTTCTTCTTCCTCTTCCGGGTGTTTTGAATAAATCCTAGAAAAGCTACGCAAAGGGTTCACAGAGTAGATTTTCTTCTTCAAGATCTTAAAGAAGGAGATTGTTGATCCAAGTGAAGAATGAGGCTTGTAAGGTGCTAGCACTCTGGTACCCTTGGTGCTTCGATCAAGATATCTCCATCTAGATACCAGTAGAGGCCGGGCACATGCACGGCTCTGATAGAAATCCCAGACATCTAGAGGATCCAATCCGAGCAAGAATAGGGTAGCAATTAAGGTAATCATTCTTTCTTCTTTATTTTAATTTTTAGATCTTAATTATTTATTTCATAGTCCATTTAAAATGATCCTTAGTTGATTTTAAAATTAGATTCATGCATGCTTAAGATTAAAATTATTTTAATCTTATTTTTCTGCTGCGTAGTTTCATGAGATGAAAAAAAATCAGCATGCTTATCATCTAGAAATCCTAACACAAGTAAGTGCTAAGTTTAACATCTTCAGCTAGATATTCTTATTTTCCTCTAGATCATACAAAATCATGGCTTCCCCTATGTCCTTGTGGCTAGTTCCAAAAATGGTTTCAAGCATTGTCCATTTACCTTACAAGTGACACCATTACTTGGGTTTTTAATTTTAATAGCCCCATATGAGAAAACATTTTTCATGATATAAGGCCCGGTCCATCTAGATCTTAATTTTTCTTAAAACAGGTGTAGCCTAGAATTATATAAGAGAATTTTTGTCTAGAGTAAAAGATTTTTTATTAATTACTTGGTTGCGAAAAGCTTTAGTTCTTTTCTTATAGATTTTTGTATTTTCATAGGCTTCATTCCTTATTTCCTCGAGTTCATTAATCTTTAATTTCCTCAAACTTTTGGCTGCATCCCAATCTATGTTTAGTTGTTTAATAGCCCACATTGCCCTATGTTCAAATTCTACTAGCAAGAGATATGCCTTACAAAAACAAGCCTATAAGGAGACATCCCTAAGTTGGTCTTAAAAGCTATGTGATATGCCCAAATTAAGTGCATCTGTGAGCTTTAAGGACCAATCTTTTCTATTTATGTTAATAGTCTTTTCTAAGATTAGCTTGATATAGCAATTAGACACTTCAACTAGCCCACTCATTTGCCAGTGATAGGGTGTGGCTAGCTTGTGAGTAATGTTATGTTTTTTCACCAGTGATGCAAAAAATCGGTTGCAGAAGTATGTTCTGCGATCACTAATGATAGCTCTAAGAATACCAAACTTGAAGAAGATGTTTTCTTTAAGAAATTTGAGAACACTTTTGCTATCATTGGTCTTTCATGCAATGGCCTCTACCCATTTGGATATATAATCAACTACTATCATAACATATTCATGTCCAAAAGACTTTGGAAATAGCCCCACAAAGTCAATTCCCCAAACATCAAAAATTTCTACAACTAAAATAGGATTATAGGCATCATATCTTTCTTGATAATTTATCCTATTTGTTGGCACCTAGCACCGCTTTTACAATATTCATGGGCATCTTTAAATAGGTTAGGCTAATAGAATCCATATTGGAGCACCTTTTCTACTATCTTATTGGCACTGAAATGACCACCACAAGCTTCGTCATGGCAGAAAGACAAAATACTCCTAACTTCTTCATCTGAGATGCATCTTCTTACAATTTGATCAGGACATTGTTTAAATAAATAAAGATCATCCTAAATGAAGTACTTTACTTGGAAGAAAATTTTGTTCTTGTCTTAAGTCATCCAATGTATGGAAATCTTGCAAGTAGCCAAATAATTCACAATGTCAGCATACCATGGCTTGTGGTTATCGACTTGCTTGTTAGGAAAGTTTTGGAAATCGGGTAGTATACATGCTGATTTTTATAGTTTGCATAAAACATAGTAGAAAAAAGATTTAAAATAATTTTTAAATCTATCTAAGCATGCTGATCAATATAAAGACTACCTATGGATCATCTAACATGCTTTAATAAATTTTATTCAGATCTGAAATTAAAATAGAAAGATAGAAGTTATACAAGTCACTTTTTCCTCCTTTCTTCAACTGGATCAATCGGATCTCTGGGGCTCCTATCATAGCCGTGCACATGCCTGGCCTCTACTAGTATCCACATAGAGCTTTCTCCAATCAAAACTCTGAAGTCACCAAGGTTCTAGCAAACTTATAGACTTCGTTCTTTGGCTTAGATCTGGATCTGTTTCTCAAAATAGATTACTGCAGCTTTTAGAGGATTGATCAAACCCCCAAAATTAATCAAAAACCCTTTGTTGATTTTTTTTCTTCTCTCTCAATGTGCTTTCTCTCTTCTCTTAGATTTAATCTAAAGAAGAGAGAGAAGTTGGGATGGAAAGGATGGAATAAGAAAGAAGAAGGAGGCGGTAATCTATGTATTGCTGCAAGAAGGAGAGCAATAATAATTGCCGCATCCCACACCCTTCCCTTTTATTTTGTCATACAAAAACACCAAGTATTCCATGCCCTAAATAGATAAGAATAGGGTTAAGATAGATAGGGTTTAAATTCTTACCATATAAGAGTCCTAATCTATCAAGTACATGTGGTGGCACCTCATCCAAACCCTAAAAACCCTTCATGTGCATGCCAAGAGAAAAAGAATGTGAAAACTCATGCTCCCATCCTCTTTCTAGTCAGCCTAAAAGAGAGAGAAACCTAGAGAACCTGGGCACTAGAAGTCAGGGTTAATGATGTTCAAATTTGGCTCGAATCAAATCCAAATTGAGCCCGAAACGAATCAAATCCTCAAAGGCTATCTAACCTGAATTTTTTAGGATGCAATCCAAATCTAATTGGATTAATAAACCTAATTAATCATTAAATTAAATTAAGTAAAATTAAAATAAATATAATTTGAATTAATTAAAATTTAATTTATAATTTAATTAACCTCTAATTAAATTACATTATCTGCAATAAAATTGGCATGATAATAATTAGCAGCTACCATTTCTGTAATGCTTAAAAACTAGCAGTTTTCAAAATTTGAACCATTAATCCAATTGATAATTTGAACATGATCTAAACTATTGATCAGGTCAAACTCTTTTTGTGTGTAACCCCTCAGGTTCTATTGTGTTTGGTAGTGAGATATACAGTGATCCCTATCGCAGTATCATCGAAACTCATTTCGATGGACCAGAACAATTTTGGCTCAACCCAATAAGGATCGTTGATCCAAAAAAAATTCTAGTAAGCTTTCATAATCTATCAGTGATGTCTAGCAATATGTAGCGGCAATCTAGTAGAATGAAAAATATGAACCCCTAGGTGCAGTTAACGTATGATTCAGTTCTTCTATCATGAGTCCCGACTTAATAGAGGTCATAGAAAACTTGTCAAACCCATCATTAATCATATGCCAAATTAGCTCGACTTGGGTTCATTCATGAATGCCGTGGAAACTCTTTTTCAGTATTCAAACTTGCTTCAGTGGAAGACTTCCTGAATTCAGCCTTGCTAATTGCATAAGACTTCTCCTTTTCTACTAAGTTTGATTAATTCCATCTAGATGCATTCTACTCCAAATAGCGAACTTGAATCCACTAAAACCAACATACACAGCAAGGACCTGAATGGCTTGAGACCAAGGAAACATGTAGTCAAACCCAGCAACCTCACTACGAATAGCGAATGCACTACAAGTCAAAGGACTAGTCATACTACTACAGCATTAAAAAGAATCACTAACAAGCGAGTAGACATCTAAGTTGTTTCTTGTAATAGTCATGCTCAACAAAAGTTGTTCTCTAATAACCATCTACACTCTCACCCTAGTGTCCCCATACTATAGCCTCAAAACCCATCTACCTAAAAGGAAGATGATCCATGCATCGATCTTGATGAGATCAATCACTATCCTCCATGATGATACTATGATCGGGAGCATTTAGAAACTAACCACTAATAATATATGTCTTAAATTCTCAACACATTGAGAATATACAAAATCATCTTTGTTAATTTCTAGGATAAATCATGGACACATAAGAATGATTGGTAATAAAATATCTTTATTGATAATAAAATATTTACAAGTATAAAGATAAGCCATGGAATTACATATGTGTCAGCCAATAATTGGCTTCTTGGGTATACTTCTAATAGGAAGGACTCATTAAAAAGTAGTTCCTCGGTTGGCGTGATTGCTAATCAAGATAGGTGATCTGCCAATACATTTTTGATACCTTTTCTATCCCTTATCTCTAAGTTGAATTCTTGCAAAAGCAAGATCCATCGGATTAAGTGTGCCTTGGCATCCTTTTTTGGAAGAAGGTATCTAATGGCAAAATGATCTATGCAAATGATCACATGAGAGCCCACCAAGTAGGACCTAAATTTCTTTAAAGAAAAAATCATAGCTAAAAGTTTCTTCTCAGTAGTTGAATAATTGAGCTATGCATCATTTAAGGTTCTACTAGCATAATAGATCACTCATGATAGCCTATCAATCCTTTGTCCTAGGACAGCTCCTATGGCATGATCGGATGCATTGTACATAAGCTTGAAAGGTTGAGTCCATACAAGTGGGTGAATGATTAGGGCCAAAGTTAATTCCTTCTTTAGATGTTCAAAAAACTTGAGACATTCTGATGTGAAATCAAACTTGACTTCCTTAGCCAATAGGTTAGTCAATGGTCGAGCCACTTTAATAAAATTCTTAATAAATATTCTATAAAAGCCAGCATGTCCAAGAAATGAGCAAATTTCTTTGACTGATTTAGATGGTGGAAGATTTTCAATTAAGTTTATCTTGATTTTGTCTACTTCGATGTCCCAATTTGAGATTACATGGCCAAGGACAATGCCCTCTTTGACCATAAATTGGCACTTTTCCCAATTTAGTACTAGATGCTTCTCCTTATTTTGTTCTAAAACTAGTCTGAGATGATGTAGACATTCAGAGAAGGTAGATCCAAAGATGAAAAAATCATCCATGAAGATTTCTAAGAACCATTCTACTATATCATAGAAGATGCTAATTATGCACACTTAAAATGTAGATGGTATATTACATAATCCAAAAGGCATGCATCTATAGGCAAAGGTTCCAAATGGATAGGTAAACATGGTCTTCTCTTGGTCTCCTAAAGCTATAGGGATTTGATTGTAACCAGAGTATCCATCCAAAAAATAGTAAAAATCATGCCCTACTAATCATTCTAACATTTGATCTATAAAGGGCAAAGAAAAATAATCCTTCCAAGTTGCTATATTTAATTTTCTATAACCGATGCAAACCCTCCATCTAGTTTGAATTCTAGTTGGGACCAACTCATTATTCTTATTTTATTTTATAGTAATTCTTGACTTCTTGGGTACTACTTGAACTGGGCTTCCCCAAGAACTATCTAAAATTGGATATATTATTCCATAATCAAGGAGTTTTATTATTTTCTTTTTCACAACTTCATTCATGGCTAGGTTAAGTCTCCTTTAAGGATCTCTTTTTGGCTTAGCTTCCTTTATAGGTGAATTCTTTGTTAAACAATTGAAGGAAAAATCCTCTTTAAATCTGCCATGGTCCATCCTAATGCTTCTTTATTTTTTTTAAGGATGGTCAACAATTCTCCCTCTTGCATGGGGTCTAGGTCTATTGAAATGATTACCAATAAGATTTTCGAAGGATCTAGATAGGCATATTTTAGGTGCTTAGGGAGTGATTTTAGTTCTACCTTAGATGCTTCCTCCATGGATGGTTTGGGTAATGGTCTGGTCATTATCTCAAGCAGTTTCACTGGAGGCTCCCATCTTGACTACATCCTATGATCATCATTTGATGACACTTCATTGACCTCTTCACATTCTTGGTCCATCAAAAGTTCATAATCAAAATCTTCATCAATGAGATCAATGGGCTCATACGTATTCTCTTGAATCCAGTTCACGTTGCTTATTTGCTTGGTTTTAGTCAAATGAAAAATATTTAACTCTATAGAAATGTTGCCAAAGGAGAGTTTCATCAATCCATTTCGATAATTGATTGGTGCATTAGTCGTGGCCAGAAATGGTCTACCCAATATAACTAGTATGTGACCCTTCTAGTTTGTGATAGATTCAGTTTTCAAAATGACAAAGTCTACAGGATAGATAAAGTCACTAACCTTAATTAACACATCCTCTACTACTCCCTTTACAACTTTTAAGGATCGTTCCACTAATTGTAGGGTCATTCCCGTGGGCTTTAGTTTCCCCAAACCTAATTGCTCATATACTAAATATGCTAAAATATTAACACTTGTCCCTAAATCTAAGAGAGCCTTATCAATGAGGGTTTCTCCCATAGTGCATGAAATGGTGGAAGATCCTAGGTCTTTATATTTTATTAGCATGTGATTTGATGGATAAGAACTCACTCTTACTGCCAGAAAGGCTCTTTTAGGCATGCTGGTGATCTTCTTTTTGATACATAGGTCCTTAAGGAATTTAGCATAGATCCAGACCTGCTAGATCATATCTAGTAAAGAAATGTTCACTTTTACTTGTTTGAAGACCCCCAAGATCTTGTCCAGTTGAGCTGAGTTCCAATTGGACCTCAGCCTATTTTGGAATGAAGAAATAATCTTAGTAGTAGGTCCATCAGATTTAGGTATGGGCTTAGCTGGTGCATTATGCTCTACATCAAGTTTTGATATTTCAGGTTCCTTGGACTAGCTCTGGTTAGATAGTGGTTCTTCTATTTCTTCTTCTAATTCAGGTATGCCCACTAGGTTATCTATTTGCCTCTTAAATCTTATTATGTGAATAGCATTCAATTGATTGATCTAGGGTCCTTGTTGTGGTCTTTAATTATTTTGGATCCTAGGGTTAGCCTAAAATTGACTTGGTAATTTATCCTTTTCTCTTTCACTAATAGCCATGGCTAACTAACCCACTACATTTCAAGACGGGCAATGGCTTGGCTATTTGAATTTATAAGTTAACCTGTGGTCTACATAAAATTGATATACAACATTATCATGACTTCTAAGCTTTTTTTCTAATGAATTAAGCCTTTGGTCATTTAGATTTTTCAATGGTTGATAGGACCTCGAGTAGGATCGATTGATGGTGGGGCTATTTGAATTTGATCCTTGTGGCCAAGAAAAATTGGATAGTTGATTAGGGTTGCCTGAATTAATGTTCTAAGATCAGGAAAAGTTTGGATAGTTTCTCCACCCTAGGTTACAGGTTGATGCATAAGGGTCATTGGTAGGTCTTTGATAGGCTGCATTCACCTGTGCATAACCATTGTCGGTTTGGTTCATGAGGGAGGGACATTCTTCTATTACATACCTGGGTTATTGTATCCATCGCATATGGATCTAGATACTTGATTTACTTGGCACTGTCCTTGAAGTTCTAGGGCCTCAATCTTATGGGTTAGGGTTGCCCATTTGGCCGCTGCAACTAGGAAAGTTTGGACATGGTGCATCCCACCTCTTGATGGTGTGGGTTTGTCAAGTTTCCTAGTTGCCTCCCATTGTAGACTCTTTTGCTAGGTCCTCTAAAAATTGCCAGGCCTCATTAGGTTTCTTATGCATGAATTGACTCTAGCACATCAACCCTAGAACTTGGTTCTAAACCTTCATAAATAATTTGGCACAACCTTCAAATTTCTATCCTATGATATGGGCATTAGCTCAGAAGGTTCTTAAAATGGTCTAGATATTTTTAGAATGACTCACCCTCTAACTGGTAGAACTGGTTAATTTCATTCCTTAATTTTGTAGTCTTATGATGAGGAAAGAATTTCCTTAAGAGCACCTTTATAAAGCCTTTTCATGTCAAGATTGATTGGTTAGGCAAGTTATATAGCCAATTCTTGGCATTATCCTTGAGGGCAAAATTAATCAATCTTAGTTTAATGGCATCCTCTGAGAGCTGGTGTATTCTCATGGTGTCAGAAACTTTCTTAAATTCTTTAATAAAAATATATGTATCTTCAACTCCAGTGAATTTGGAGAGCATATTAATGATTTGAGATTTTAGTTTGAAGATAGTAGCAGTAGTTTGGAGTAGTCGAATACAAGATAGTTGGGCTAAGTCCACTTGGTAGGAAAGGTCTCTAAGCACCTGAGTTTCATGATTGAGTTCATCTATAGTAGATGTTGGGAATGTGTCCCAAAGTCAATCATCAGTCTATTGATGGTTGGGCCGTATATTTATAATTATATATGAATTATAAATTAATAAAAATTATTTTGATATTTTTCATCATAAATTTTGTTGTCTTCTAATGAACTCCTATGTTGTGATGAAGTTCTTAGGACTATCCAGATTCGGCAAAGAAGGATTTGTCATTTAGTCCTTAAATAGTTCACGACCAAATAATATGTTGTTACTTAGGACAACAATGTTTATCAAGTATAGATCATTGTGTGTCATATAGGTTGGTTGTCCTCATAACCAAGGAGTGTTGAGATACTGATATGGCATGCAAGTGAGATGTATGGGTACATCTGCACTGAACGTGACCAACTCTGAGATTTTTTTCCTATCAAGATTAGCTTCGATGGAATACGGGTATAAATGTCCCTCTGATCTGAGAGCATCATAGTGACTTTCAAGCAACTTACTATGTTTTGGTGCTGGACTATCTAAATTTTTAATTCAGTGATGGAAGGTTTTTGGGCATAGTTAAGTGCTTATGGAGTCGGTGCGTATATCAAGATGGGATTGACTACTCCTAATTTTAGGAGCTGTGTTCAATTATGTTTTAATTTAGCAAAATCTTTGCCAGGATAGTCTTAGTGAGGAGTCATGGAACTAACTGTTTGAGACATGATATGGATGTATTATCTAAGGTTGATAGTCTAACCTTGAGTCATCTATTATATAGAGGTCATAGGAATGAATTATATGGTAACCATATTCGTGTAGGTTTTGAATATTACGATTGCAATTATTCGACCAATCCAGACGTTGGGTACCATTGCTAGATGGTCACTTTGATGAGTATAGAAATTAGTTCTTATACTACCGACTTAGATTCGGACCTATGAGGTCACACACATTAGCAGTTCCTACCTTGATCTGATCTCTGATCAAGAGTCCCATTGGTCTAGGACTCTATAGTCAAAGAGTCCCACTAGACTAGGACTCTGTGACCAATAGTCATACTGGACTGAAACTCTGAGTCCTACTTATCTGAGACTCTCTGATCATGAGTCTTGATAATCTAGGATACTGTGGTCAAGAGTCTCCACTAGACTGAGACTTTATGATCGTGGATTCAATTCGTTTGGGACACTGGGTTCAAGAGTCCCACTGATTTAGGACTCTTCAAGAGTTTCATGTTGATATGACTCTATTGTCCAATAACCCATTCGATTTAGACTCAGATATATTTTTGAAGGAATTAATTAGTAATTTGATTACTGAATTAGCTTAATTTGATTGAGTGATAAGGATTTAATCATGTCTGATTGAATTTGATTCAATTGGATTTGACTCAATCAGGTCATGAAATGACCTAATCGCTATGGGAGTTTTGACCTTGATTTGATCAGGACGTAGATCTAATTAATTTTTAATTTAATTAAAATTTTATTGGATTAGGCTAAGCTTAATTTGGTTGGGTTTAACCTAGTTTAATTGGATCTAGATTAATTGGTTTGGTTGAAACTAATTAGGACCAAAGTCAAATGAAGTTTGAATTCAAATTCTCCTATGCGCCCACCATTTTTGACTTCTCCACTCTACTTCCCACGCCCTCCCTTTTGTTTGTCAAATATTTTTTAAGAAACAAAATATGCACATAGAAGGAGTGTCCTTCAGAGTGTTAAACACAAGGGATGGGGCATTGGATAAAGATAAGAGTCTCATTTGATTTTTGAAGTCAAGTGAGTGGTTAAAACCTCTCAACCACTCGACTCTTATCATTTTCCATGTGGTTTTCCCATGGTATTAATGTCAATAAATTATGATAATTTTTTTGAATTAAGTAGAAGGGGTTAGCATTATGTGGTAAAAGTTTTAGAGTATTTGGGCATCAGTTATGAGCAAAAAAAATCTAGGAGTGAAGGTGAATAGGATCCTATAGCACTTTTCATTTTCTTTATACCACACTTCTCTTATGATTTTCACCTCTAAGGATATTCTATTTTTATATATGAGCTAAATAAGGATTATAGATCTAAAAGTTATATTTCCATAAAAACTTATTTTATAAATAAACTCCACATAGAGAGTGCGTGATAGGATTTTTAGTGTGTCAGAGTTTTTGGGCCAAGTGAAATCCTAGATTTGGGAATCTAGGTTCGAGTGGAGAAAACGAGTGCTGTGAGCATCGGATCACCACCAAATTTGAAATACATCTTCATCATCCACCAATATTTATATTTTAATTTTTAAAAATATTTAAAAAATCTAAAAATACATAATTTTTATAGACTAAGCATGATCCAACTCCTTGAGTTGGGCGCAGGGTCTTATTTATAGACTAAGCGTGATCCAACTCCTCTTCTTCCCAACCAATCACAACCCTTTGTGAAATCAGATCTAAATCTGATTGGTAGGAATATAGTCCCTTGGATTCCTCCTTAGATGATACCTAAGACCAGTCAAACTTGGTTCTTAGGAGAAGTCTAATTGGAATCCAAAAAGGAGATGGAGTCCTTGTCCAACAAGGACTCCTAGGCGCCTCCAACTTGGGCACACGCCAAGGGTGGCGTGCGCCCTCCTCCTTGCCAGGTTCTGGCAGGGGGACAGGCCCCCACCAGCTCTCCAATAGGTGCATGACATGTGGTCAAAAGTCAAAGTGTCAATGGTCAACATTTGACCAGTCAAAGGTAGACTTTTGACCAAAGTCAAAGAACAAGAAATGGCAGGTGACCAAAAATGGCAGGTAATGTCTTACAAAATAAGACAACCTTTTCTGACTTGGACAACCTCCAGTCAGACCATATGAAGGCCTCTGATTGAGCACAAACTCCTTTGGCTCAGTCAGGACAACTTATTTATGATAGTAAAAGAAGAACGTTAGGTTCAATCGAGTGCTAGCACGATTTTCCTTGAACCTAATTGAATCTCATTCAGATCAATTGAACTAGATCAGTTCAATTGATGATCACCAGATTCAAACCCTTGTTTGTGTGACCCAGTTAGGTTCAGTTCTGTATGGTAATGGGATATGTCATGATCTCTATCATCGACATCATCGAAACTCCTTTCGATGGATCAGAACTCTTCTGATTCGAACAGCTAGAATGATCGATCATCTAAATCATTCTAATTGCTCCCAAAATCCACCAGTGACACCTAGCAGTATATGGTGGCAACCCATCAGAGCTGAATGCGAACCTCTTGGTGCAGCTACCTGTGTGATTAAGTTCTTCTATCTTGAGCCCCGATCAGATTAGGGTTAAGGTGAACTCGTCAAACCCTAGTCTCTGTCATATGATGTAATCATTCGATTCGAAGTCCGAATGTGAAAATCTAAATAGAAACTCTTTCTATTATTTCACTCTGCCATGGCCATGGGCTTCTGGACTTGATTCTCATGATCATCATAGGGCTGCTCCTCTACCACCGAGGTAGATAGATTCCATCTTGATGCAATCCAGTTCCTACAATGAACATGCTATAGCCAACATACACCTCAGGTTCCATATGGCTAGGAGACCGAGTAATGGTGTAGTCAAACTATAACACCCTCAAGGTGAACTGCCGATGCACCTCAGGTCAAAGAACCAGACACACTACTGCAGCATCGAGTCAGTCATTGACGAGAAGGTAGACTCCCTAATGACTACTCGAGGTGGTCACGCTCAGTGCCCTCGTTCTCTAACGAGTACCTGTACTCTCGCTCCGGTGTCTCCACACCGTAGACTCAAGACTCATCTACTAAAGAGAAGCGATTGTACACCAACCTTCCGGATCAATCACCATCCTCGTGATGATCCTATGGTCGGGAGCATTTTATGAGTTAATAATGATTATTCATGTCTTAAATTTTCAACTCTTGAAAATATGAATTATCATTACCATTAACTCAAAGGATGTATCACAGACACTAAATACACATATGTGATAGAAAATAACCCATTTTATTGATTATTAGTCAAAATTATAATTTTGCCCCTAGAAGTGTATTACAAGTGTCAGCCAATTCTGGCTTCTAGGGCACATATATCTAACAATCTCCCACTTGTCCTAAAGCCAATTGGCTACAAGTCTAAGTCCCATCTTCTCAAGGTGGGCTTCGATCTTCTGCTGGCCCAACGGCTTTGTAAGTGGGTCTGCCACATTATCTGTGGAGTTGACTCTCTTGACCTCGACGTAACCCTTCTCGAGGTAATCGCGGATGAGGTGGTATCGCCGCTCAATGTGCTTGGATTTCTGGTGAGACCTCGGCTCCTTAGCAAGGGCTATGGCGCCATTGTTGTCGCAGTATAGAGGAATGGCATCTGATGGCATTACTCCAATTTCTGCAGCAAACTTCTTGTACCAGAATGCTTCCTTCGCAGCCTCTGATGCAGCGATATATTCTGCTTCCATGGTGGAATCTGCTATCACAGTTTGCTTGAAACTCTTCCAGCTGACAGCACCACCATTGCACACAAACAGACTCCCAGATGTCGACTTTCGATCATCTATATCGGACATGAAATCCGAGTCTGTGTATCCCTGGACTTGGAGTTCTCCGTTACCAAAGACCAACATCATATCCTTAGTTCTTCTCAAGTACTTAAGGATACATTTCACAGAAGTCCAGTGTTCTTCACCTGGATTTGACTGATATCTGCTTGTGACACTCACAGCATGGGCTATATCAGGTCGTGTACATAGCATGGCATACATGAGGCTCCCTATTGCAGAAGCATAAGGGATCTTGCTCATGCGTTCTATTTCCTCAGGTGTGCTAGGGCACATCTTCTTGGAAAGATGAATACCATGTCTGAAGGGTATTAATCCCCTCTTAGAGTTTTCCATACTAAACCTCTTTAGTACTTCCTCTATGTACATCTTCTGTGAAAGTCCTAGCATCCTATTCGGTCTATCCCTATAGACCTTAATTCCTAGAATAAAGGATGCTTCACCTAGGTCTTTCATGGAGAATTCCTTGGACAACCATAATTTGACTGTTGTCAACATGGGAATATCATTCCCAATAAGGAGGATGTCATCCACGTACAATACGAGGAAGACAACAGCGCTCCCACTGACCTTTTTGAAAACACATGGTTCCTCTTCATTTTTGATGAAACCAAACATTTTTGATCACATCATTGAAACGAGTGTTCCAGCTCCGAGATGCTTGCTTAAGTCCATATATGGACCTTTGCAGCTTGCAAACCTTGTGATCAGTATCACTGGATGTGAAACCTAGCGGCTGTTCCATATAGATATCTTCCTCAAGATATCCATTTAAGAATGCCGTTTTCACGTCCATTTGCCATATTTCATAATCGAAATAGGCTGCAACAGGCAAGCAATGTGCGGATGGATTTTAGCATAGCCACTGGGGAAAAGGTATCCTGATAGTCAATGCCTTCGCATTGACTATAACCTTTTGCCACTAGTCTAGCCTTGAATGTCTCCACATTCCCATCTGCACCAATCTTTCTCTTGAAGATCCATTTACACCCAATAGGTACTATACCTTCTGGTGGATCTACCAAGGTCCAGACTTGGTTTGAGTGCATCGAGTCAATTTCTGACTGCATTGCCTCTAGCCATTTCTCAGGAGTCGATATCTGATATCGCCTCGTTGTAGGTTTTGGGATCATCACCATGAGCACCATTACCTACGAGGAACATTTTCTCTACTTCCTCTGAAATAATACCTAAGTATCTTTCAGGGGGATGGAAAACTCTTTCCGATCTACGAGGTGGAGGAGGTAGTGTTCTTATTGGCTCAACCTGATTTGGTTCCAATTGGTCCTTAGCTCGTTGTACTTGTGAGACTTTCTCATCAAGCTTAATCTGCTTTCCAATGCCGCTATCTTGAATAAACTATTTTTCAAGAAAGATGGCATGTCGACTCACAATCACATTGTGGTCTTCTGGAATGTAGAAATAGTATCCTAATGACTCTTTAGGATATCCTATGAATCGAGCTCTGAAAGGACCTAAACTCTAACTTGTCCGCTTGTTGTCTTTTGACATGAGCCGGACAACCCCAAATTCTGAGATGACTCAGACTTGGTTTCTTACCGTGCCATATCTCATACGGTGTGGTAGGAACGGTTTTAGAGGGAACCCTATTCAGTAGATAAATTGAAGTTAACAATGAGTGTCCCCAAAGAAAATCAGGGAGGTCTGTGAAGCTCATCATGGATCGAACCATATCCAATAGAGTCCGATTTCTCCGTTCTGAAACCCCGTTGAGTTGAGGTGTTCCTGGTGGAGTCCATTGAGAGACTATGCCATTTTTCCTTGAGATAGTCTAGGAATTCCCGGCTAAGGTATTCACCTCCTCGATCTGATCGAAGAACCTTAATGGGTTTTTCAGTTTGTTTTTCTACTTCATGTCTGAATTCTTTGAACTTTTCAAAAGCTTCAGACTTGTGTCTCATAAGATACACATACCCATACCTAGACAGATCATCGGTAAAGATAATGAAGTAGACAAAATTGCCTCTAGCCGGCACATCAAATGGGCCGCACACATCAGTATGTACTAGGGCAAGGAGATCTGTGGCCCTTTCCCCATGTCCTAACAAAAGGGAGTTTAGTCATTTTGCCTTGAAGACAAGATTCACAAGTTGGATATGACTCGGAAAGTCAATGGACTCAATAGCCCATTTTTCTCCAATTTGTTGATCCTATCTTCTGCTATATGACCTAATCTCAGGTGCCATAGATATCTATCGTTTGGACTATCCCTAGGTCGTTTGGCATTCACGTTTTGCTCGATAGTTAGAACAGGTACATCAATATGTAGCTGATAAAGACCATTAATAAGGAAACCATTTGCAATTTTATTTCTTTCATAAAGAATGTTACAATGGTCCTTAAAGAAGGTAATCACATAGCCTTCTAGTGCTAAGCATGAAACAGAAATCAAATTCCTGCTAGCTGCAGGCACATAATAACAGTCTTTCAAAACTAAGTCTAAACCAGATGGTAATCGAAGAGGGTATGTTCCCACCGGCTACTGCAGCAACTCTTGCTCCATTACCGACGTGCGTAGGATCATGTCTCCATCCCTCAGCCTCCTGCTATCCTCAAGACCCTGCATGGAAGTGCACAGATGAGCACTAGAACCAGAGTCAAGCACCCAACTGGATGCAGAAGAAACCATAAGGTTAGACTCAATAACGAGCATACCTCCAGAAGGACCTTCCTTCTTGTTCTTCAGGGTGGCCAGGTAAGTAGGGCAGTTCTGCTTCCAGTGGCCGTCGCTGTTGCAATGGAAACACTTTTCTTTGACAGCGGCCTTCTTCTTCGGCTCTGCCTTCTTCTTCTTTCCTCCTTCCACCTTCTGCTTTTTTGCAGACTTCTTTTTCTTTCCATAAGACTTTCTTTTGGAAGAAGTCCATTCCATAGCAAGAACTGAGCCTTTAGAACCTTTCATAGAAAGCTCATCGATGACCAGCATGTTCATTAATTCGGCCAAGGAATTTTGAAGTTTATGCATGTGGTAATTCATGATGAATTGCCCATATGCATCAGTCAAGGATTGCAGAATAATATCATTCTGCAGATCCAAGTCTAACTTCACACCGAGCTTCTCAAGCTCTTCCATGTCCTTGATCATCATCAGACAGTGATCTTGGACTGACTGCCCATCATGCATCTTAGCCTTAAAAAGTCATTTCATGACTTGATACTTGGCTGCGCGACTCTGTTCACCAAACATCTCCTGTAGGTGAGCCAACATTTGGCGAGCAGTCCCGATATCTTCATGTTGGCGCTGGAGCTCATCAGACATCGAGCCCAACATGTAATATCTGGCCTTATTATCTTCGTCTATCCATTTTTTCAGAGACGCTCTCTGTTCAGTGGATGGACGGGCTGGTAAGGTGGGAGGGTCCTGGTCCAATACATGGGTTAACTTCTCAAAATCCAAAATGATTTTGTAGTTCCTGAGCCAATCTTTATAATTGGGTCCGGTCAGTCTATGTGTGTCCAGGATACGTGCTAATGGGTTGGACGCAGACATTTTTCTGTAGAGAGTCAAAGATTCTAGTTAGATACTGTAATTATGACTTGACCAATTTATTTAGAAATTTTATTTTTAAACAAATTAGCTCCCACTATTTTCTCGGATCCCTACACTCCCTCTGTAGAGATGCAAAAATCTCCATGATTAATGATTTCTAGTGGGTGGTGCGGTCTCACCAACTGACTCATCACCTCACCTAACAGTTATTGGTGATGGGTTAGCCAATGAGTGAACAACTCTTGTTCAATGATTCTCTAATCATGGTGCACCCAAACTTGGTCTCTAATTCATGAATCTCACCGTATCCAGAATATTGATCCACTCCTTAGTTAAGTCAGACCCACCATTTGCATAGACTGGATTCCTAATTGAGTCTCTCACCGTATCCAAAATATTGAGCCCAACTCATCCTCCAGCCCATAGCATCCAATGCCTAATAGACATGGTTGCATCTTCCCGGTGCAACTGAGCCACTGTATCCAGCCGAGAACAATCAACCCCGGGAAGGGCCCGCACATCTACAATGGTGGAAGACCTCAGACTTAATCTTTTCTTAGGGAGAATTGATTCAGGTCTCATTAAACTAGACTTGTCATAGTCATAACAATTATGACTAACCTAGTGGCATGGGTTAGCTCGGATTATTGACCACCTCAGATCAGAACTGTGTCAACAGATATGGCCAGGTAAGTGAGACCGGTGGAAGGAATATGCCATTAACTCGTACAAGAATGCATTCAGGTCGAGTAGCTTCCAATTAAAAATCAGTCGGTCGTATGTGCCAAACTTACCTTAGACACCAAATTGTTGAGCCAGAACCAATTGGGTTAGCCTACAATCCAGACTCTAACCTCTGAGCCTAATTAGGTCTTGCTTGATCGTGACTCGATCTTGACCCAGACTTAATCCTATTAGGCTGGTCAATTTAAGCATTGTTGATCCCATCTAACCAACTCTTGATTCGGTTTGATCAACCGCTTAGACCTAATTGAGCTACCCAAGCCCGAACCCAGTATTATGAATATGTCTTAGATCTGAAAATTCTCAATTTTAGACCTAATTAATATTCCATAATCTTAATTCTTTAATTAAGTAGGGTTCATAAACAAAATATGCACAATAAATCCTAGGGTTTCAGGATCTAGGGTTTTGCAGAAAGTAAGTTTTGGATTTCTGATTAAGGACGAACGCGCAGCACCCCTACACGTCATAAGAACACCCCATCGGATGGGAAGAGAGGGCCTTTAAACCCTTCTTCATTCTTATGACCGGACGGCCAAGAGGAATGCCTTAATCAGGAACATATAATACTACAAAATAGTTTTAGATCTATATCATATATCTCATATACAAATTAGATCTAATCATGGCATATTTTGCATACATCTCATGTATCGAATCATGCATATTTTTAGATCTAAATTATCTCATAATAATCTAAAAAATTAGATTTAAATTGATCTAATCAAAATAAATTCTAATCTAGATAACTATGTAGAACTATTCTACAACTAGTCTAGACATGCATCAATCATATCTCATATGATGTTTAAAATTAAATAATTTTTATTTACTATTTTTTAGATGTTATTATAATAATTATAATATCAAAAAATAGTAAATAAATAGATCTAAAATATGATTTAATCAAATTAAATTAAAAACATGCAAGACTATTCTATAGAACTATTCTATTTTAGAACTAGTCATGCATATTTTCTAATCTTAGATCCAAATCATTTAATTTTAATTTTTTCTGAATTTCAGATCTGATCACATCTCATGTGACATCTAAAATTATTTATTTTTAATTAAAATAAATTTAAAATTAGATCTAAACACTTTTAGAACCTTGGCTCTGATACCAGTTGAAGGAAAATCCTGATTTTCCAGGACCAGGTTCGTTCAGATCTGATCGGATCAAGAGATATATTTTAAAAAATTTTTCTTTGATCCTAATTAGATCTAGAATATTTTAGATCTAATTTTTATTATTTTAATAATAAAAATAAAATTAAATAAATTAAATCAAATTTAATTTACCTTGATGTAGGGTAATCCTATTACCCGTTGATGATCCTGTAAGCAGCGGAAGGTTCTGGATCTAGCCACGCAAGTGCCTGGCCTCTATCGGTATCCACTCAGGCTTGGATCTGGAGATCCTCTTCTTCTCTATCACATCTCCAAAAATTAGATCTGGATCTGATCTGGAGGATCTTCAAAACTCCTTTTGAAGATCAGCAGTCGTCCTTTGCAGCAGCGCAGCCTTCTAGCTTTCAGTCGCCTTTCTCTCATCTGGATTGCACCAACCAAGATCCAAAACTCTTTGGACGTGGAGAGGAGAGGGAGAAGGTGGACTTTGGCATGGAGGAGGAGAGGGAGAGGCAGCCTTGGGGCATGGGAATTTCAATTAATTGCTCTTTTAGTTGGGCGCAGGGTCAAGTTCAAAAATTTCAGACATGAAGTAGAAAAAAAATTAATCTTAAGGTTCTTCGATCAGATGGAGGAGGTGAATACCTTAGTTGGGAATTCTTAAACTATCTAAGGAAAATAGCACAGTCTCCAATGGACTCCATCAGGACACCTCAACTCAACGGAATTTCAGAAGGAGAAATCGACTCCTATAGATATGGTTCGATCCAGTGATGAGCTTCACAGACCTTCCTAATTTCTTTGGGACACTCATTGTAACTTCAATTTATCATACTGAATAGGGTTCCCCTCTAAGACGTTCCTACCCACGACCGTATGAGATATGGCAGCGTTAAGAACAAGTCTGAGTCATCTCAGAATTTGGGGTTGTCCGGCTCATGTCAAAGACAACAAGCGGACAAGTTAGAGTTTAGGTCTTCAGAGCTCGATTCATAGGATATCCTAAAGAGTCATTAGGATACTATTTCTACATTCCAGAAGACCACTAATGTGATTGTGAGTCGACATGCCATCTTTCTTGAAAAATAGTTTATTCAAGATAGTGGCATTGAAAGCAAGATTAAGCTTGATGAGAAAGACTCACAAGTACAACGAGCTAAGGACCAATTGGAACCAAATCAGATTGAGCAATAAGACACTACCTCCTCCACCTCATAGATCAGGAAAGAGTTTTCCATCCCCCTGAAAGATACTTAGGTATTATTTCAGAGAAGTAGAGTAAATTATTTCTCAGTAATGGTGCTCATGGGATGATCCAAACCTACAACGAGGTGTATATCAGATATCGCTTCTAAGAAATGGTTAGAGGCAATGCAGTCAGAAATTAACTCGATGCACTCAAACCAAGTCTGGACCTTGGTAGATCCACCAGAAGGTATAGTACCTATTGAGGTGTAAATGGATCTTCAAGAGAAAGATTGGTGCAGATGGGAATGTGGAGACATTCAAGGCTAGACTAGTGGCAAAAGTTATAGTCAATGCGAAGGCATTGACTATCGGGATACCTTTTGCCCAGTGGCTATGCTAAAATCCATCCGCACACTGCTTGCGGTTGCAGCCATTTCGATTATAAAATATGGTAAATGGATGTGAAAACGGCATTCTTGAAATGGAATCTTGAAGGAAGATATCTATATGGAAACAGCCCTAGGTTTCACATCATGTGATACTGATCATAAGGGTTTGCAGCTTGCAAAGGTCATATATGGATTTAAGAAGCATCTCGGAGCTGTGGAACACTTCGTTTCAATGATGTGATCAAAAATGTTTGGTTTCATCAAAAACAAAGGAACCTGTGATGTCTTCAAAAGGTTCAGTGGAGCATTGTTGTCTTCTCAGTATTGTACGTGGATGTACATCCACTTATGAGGAATGATATTCCCATGATGACAAGAGTCAAATTATGTTGTTCAAAGGAATTCTCCAGTAAAGACCTTGGTGAAAGCATCCTTTATTTCTAGGAATTAAGGTCTATAGGATAGACCAAATAGGATGCTGGACTTTCACAGAAGATGTACATAGAGAAGAAGTAACTGAAGAGGTTTAGTATGGAAAGCTCTAAGAGGGGATTAATACCCTTCAGACATGGTATTCATCTTTCGCAAGAGAGTGTCCTAGCACACCTAGGAAATAGAACGCATGAGCAAGATCCCTTATGCTTCTGCAATAGGGAGCCTCATGTATGCCATGCTATGTCACACGACCTAATATAGCTCATGCTGTGAATGTCACAAGCAGATATCGATCAAATTCTAGGTGAAGAACACTGGACTTCTGTGAATGTATTCTTAAGTACTTGAGAAGAACTAAGGAATTGATGTTGGTCTTTGGTAATGGAGAACTCCAAGTCCAGGGATACGCAGACCGAATTTCATGTCCGAATGTAGATGATGAAAGTCGACATCTGGGAAGTTTGTTTGTGTGCAATGGTGGTGCTGTCAGCTAAAAGAGTTTTCAAGCAAACTGGTGATACCACTCTATCCATGAATTACCTACGAAGTGGTTCGTCGAAGGTAGAGAGTCAATGCCATAAATAATGTGGCAGGCACTACCACCTACTACCAAACCATATGGCGCCAATAGGTGCAATTCGAAAGAAATCACCGATCCATTAAGAGATGGTGCCACCTTAGACTCTGATTAGCCAATGGGTTTAGGACTAAGTGGGAGATTTTTAGATATATATGTGCCCTAGAAAGCAAGAATTGAGCTGCACATTGTATATACACTTCTAAGGCGAAAATTATAATTTTGACTAAATCAATAAAATGGGTTATTTTCTATCACTATGTTTATTTAGTGTCTGTGATACATCCTTTGTAGTTAATGGTAATGATAATTCATATTTTCAAAGTTGAAAAATTTAAGACATGAATAATCATTTTAACTCATAAAATGCTCCCGACTATAGGATCATCACGAGGATGTGATTGATCCGAAAGGTTGGTGTGCCAAATCGCTTCTCTTTAGTAGATGAGTCTTGAGTCTATGTGTAGAGACACTAGAGCGAGAGTACAGATACTCGTTAGGAATGAGGGCACTAAGCATGACCACCCTCGATAGTCATTAGAGTATACCTTCTCGTCAAATGACTGACTCAATGCTGCAGTAGTGTGTCTGTGTCTTTGACCTGAGGTGCATCGATGAGTTCACCTTGAGGGTGTTATAGTTTGAACTACACCATTACTCGAGTCTCCTAGCCATATGGAACCCTGAGGTGTATGTTGGCTATAGCATTGTTCATTATGTAGGAATTGGCATTCAAGATGGAATCTATCTACCTCGGTGGTAGAGGAGCAGTCCTATGATAATCATGAGAATCAAGTTAGAAGCCCATGGCCGATGCAGAGTGAAATAATAGAAAGAGTTTCCTATTTAGTTTTTCACATCGGACTGAATCGAATGATTACACACTATGACAGAGACTAGGTTTGACGAGTTTCACCTACCCTAATCTGATCGGGCTCAAGATAAAAGAACTTAATCACAACAGGTAGCTACAACCGAAGAGGTTCACATTTAGCTCTGATGGGTTGCCACCATATACTGGCTAGGCTGTCACTGATGGATTTTGGGAGCAATTAGAATGATTTTAGATGATCGATCATTCTATGTTGTTCGAATCAAAGAGTTTGATCCATCGAAGGAGTTTCGATGATGCGATGCATAGAGATCATGACTATTCCCATTACCATACAGATTGACCTAACTGGACACACAAACAAGGGTTTGAATCTGTGATCATTCAATTTGAACTAAACATATCAATTGATCTAAATGAGATTCAATTAGGTTCAGAAAATCGTTGCTAGCACTCGATTTGAACCTAACGTTCTTCTTTTATATCTAAATAGTTATCCTTACTGAGCCAAAGGAGTTTGTGCTCAATCAGAGGCCTTTCACTTGGTCTGACAGAGCCTGTCTAGGTCAGAAAGGGGTGTCTTATTTTTAAGATAATACCTGCCATTTTTGGTCACCTACCATTTTTGTCCTTTGACTTTGGTAAAAGTTGACCTTTGACTGGTCAAATGTTGACCATTGATACTTTGACTTTTGTCCATTGTGTCACTTGCACCTATTGAGAGCTGGTGGGGGCCTGTCCCCTACAACCTAGCAAGGGGGCGCAGCCATCCTCATCCAATGACGCCAGGAGTTATCCATGGGATGGTGGCCCAAGCTGGAGGCGCTAGGAGTCCTATTGGACAGGGACTCCATCCTCCTTTGGATTTCCCATTAGACTTCTCCTAAGAAACCAAGTTTGACTGGTCTTAGATCATCTAAGAAGGAATCCAAGGGACTCTATTCCTACCAATCAGATTTAGATCTGATTTCACAAAGGGTTGTGATTGGTTGGGAAGAGAGGAGTTGGATCACGCTTAGTCTATAAATAAGACCTTGCG
>QRFJ01005707.1:0-17531 GCA_006176705.1 Cocos nucifera
GACTGACTGCCCATCATGCATTTTAGTCTTGAATAATTGTTTAGTGACTTGATACTTGGCTGCGTGACTCTATTCACCAAATATCTCTTGTAGGTGATCCAACATTTGGCGGACAGTCCTGATATCTTCATGTTGGTGCTAAAGCTCATCAGACATCGAGTCCAACATGTAATATCTGGCCTTATTATCTTCATCCATCCACTTATCAAGAGATGCTCTCTATTCAGCGGATGGACGAGCTGGTAAGGTGGGAGGGTCCTGGTCCCATGAGTTAACATCTCAAAGCCAAAAATGATTTTAAAGTTCTGAAGCCAATCCTTGTAATTGGGTTCGGTCAGTCTATGGGTGTCCAGGATTCGTGCTAGTGGGTTGGATGTAGATATTTTTTATGGAGAGTCAAAGTTTCTAGTTAGATATTATAATTAAGATTTGACCAATTTATTTAAGGGTTTTACTTTTAAACAAATTAGCTCCCATTATTTTCTCGGACCCTAATACTCTCTCTGTAGAGATATAAAAATCTCCACGATTAATGATTTCTAGTGGGTGGTGCGATCCTACCAACTGACTCATCACCTCACCTAATAGTTATTGATGATGGGTTAGCCAATGAGTGAACAACTCTTGTTCAATGACTCTCTAATCATGGTGCATCCAAACTTGATCTCTAATTCATGAATCTCATCATGCCTAAAATATTGATCCACTCCTTAGTTAAGTTAGATCCACCATTCGCACAGATTGAATTCCTAATTGAGTCTCTCATCGTATCCAGAATATTAAGCCCAATCCATCCTCCAGCCCATAGCACCCAATACCTAATAGATATAATTGCGTCTTTTCAGTGCAACTGAACCACTGTAACTAGTGAAGAATAATCAACCCCGGGAAGGGCCCGCACATGTACAATGATGGAAGACCTTAGACTTAATCTTTTCTTAGGAAGATCTAATTTAGGTCTCATTAAACTAGACTTGACATAGTAATAATAATTATGACTAACCTAGTGGCATGGGTTAGCTCAAATTATTGGCCACTTCAGATCAGGACTGAGCCAACAAATATGGCTAGATAAGTGAGACTGGTGGAAGGAATATGCCACTAACTCGATAAGAATACATTCAAGTCGAGTAGCTCCCAATTAAAAATCAATCGATCGTATCTGTCAAACTTACCTTAGATACCAAATTATTGAGCCAGAACCAATCAGGTTAGCCTACAATCCAGACTCTAACCACTAAGCCTAATTAGGTCTTAGCTTGATCAATCACTCATGTGATTCGATCTTGACCCAGACTTAATCCTGTTAGGCTGATCAATTTAAGCACTCTTGATCCCATCTAACCAACTCTTGATTTGGTTTGATCAATTGCTTAGACCTAATTGAGCTACCCAGGTCGGAACCCAATTTTATGAATATGTCTTAGATCTAAAATTTTTAATTTTAAATCTAATATATATTTTATAATCTTAATTCTTAATTAACTTTAGAGTTCACAAACGAAACATATAAATAAAATCCTAAGATTTCAGGTTCTAGGATTTTGCAGAAAATAAGTTCTTGGGTTTTTGATTAAGGACAAATGCACAGCATCCCTACACATCATAAGAACACCCCATCGAATAGGAGGAGAGGGCATTTAAACCCTACTTTGTTCTTATGACCGAACGTCCAAGGGGAATGCCTTAATCAAAAATATAAAAACAACAA
This sequence comes from Cocos nucifera, assembly GCA_006176705.1. Taxonomy (NCBI): domain Eukaryota; kingdom Viridiplantae; phylum Streptophyta; class Magnoliopsida; order Arecales; family Arecaceae; genus Cocos; species Cocos nucifera. The sequence goes on from QRFJ01005707.1 coordinate 1,712, forward strand.
AACTAGTTAGATCTACATCATATATCTCATATATAAAAATTGATCTAACTATAAATATGTTTTATATACATCTCATGTATCATATCATGCATATTTTCAGATCCAAATTATCTCATAATTATCTAAAAAATTAAATTTAAATTGATCACATAAAAATAAATTCTATTCTAGATAATTATATAGAACTATTCTATAACTAGTCTAAACATGCATTCATCATATCTCATATGAACCAAAAATTAAATAATTTTATTTTTTATTTTTTAGATCTTATTATAATATTTATAATATTAAAAAATAATAAATAAATTAATCTAAAATTATAACTTAATCAAATTAAATTATGATCATGCAAGACTATACATAGAATAATTCTATTCTACAACTAGTCATGCATCTTATGAAACTTAGATCTAAATTATTTAATTTTAATTTTTTGTATTTTAGATCTAATCACATCTCATCTGACATATAAAATCATCTAATTATTAGATCTAAATAATTTATGGGAACCTAGCTCTGATACGAGTTAAAGGGAAAAATCTATTTTCCAGGTCAGGTTCGTTCAGATCTGATTTGATCAAAAAAAATATTTCAAAAAAATTTTCTCTTAGATCTAAATTAGATTTGATATATTTTAGATCTAATTTTATAGATCTAATAAAATAAAATAAAATAAATTAGATTTAATTTATACCTTGTTCTTGGGTAATCTAATTATCCTATGATGATTCTACTGATTGCCTGAGGTTCTGGATGTAGCCATGCAATCGCCTAGCCTCTACCGGTGTCCACTCAGATAGAACCTAGATATCTTCTCCTTCTTGATCTATTCTCCAAAGATTAGATCTGGATCAGATCTTGAAGATCTTCAAAATAATTTTTGAAGATTCGATGTCATCTCTTGCAGTAGTGCTGCCTTCTTCCTTTCTTGTTGCCTTTTTCTTGCATGGATCGCACCAAACTGAAGCCCAAAGCCCCTTAGGCATGGAGAGCACAGAGAAGATCTGAGGAAGGAATGGAGGAGAGAGGGAGAGAGCAATGTGGCATGGGCAAAGGGAGAGCCTCTCTAAACCTAAGTGCAGATAGGGTTTATATAGACCCTACTGCGCCGCGCAGTGCCACATCATCCCAGCCAATCGTGTTTCTTCATGCAATCAGATCTAAATTTAATTGATGGGATGACATCACCTGATCCAATTAGATGAGAGCCTCTCTCCAACACCCTTAGGTGGTGCTAAGACTGGTCAAAGCAGAGTCCTTTGGCACTACCTAGTTTGATTTCATGAAGCAACCTGGAGTCCCATCTATATGAAACTCCAAGCATCCCTATCCTTGGGTGCATGCCTCCCTAGATGTGTGCCCCCTCCTTTACTCTTTCTAGCAAGGGGACAAGCCCCTATCTGCTCTTCTATGGGTGCATGATACATGGGTAGATGTCTAAATATCAAAGCTTAATGTTTGACCAAAGTCAAAAGACAAGAATTAACAGGTGATTGAAAATGGTAGGTGTTGTCTCAAATTTATCTCATAAATTAAGACAATCCTGCTCTAACCTAGACAAGCTCTAGTCAAACCATGTAAAGGTACTTAAGTGAGCCCAAACACATTTGGCTCAGTTGAGACAATATTTAATGATTATAGAAGGAGAACATTAGGCTCAATCGTGTGCTAGTATAATTTTCTTGAACCTAATTGAATCTAATTCAAATCAATTGAACTGGGTTAGTCCAATTGATGATATCATCAAAACATCTTCTGATGGATCAGAACTTTTCTGATTCAGATAACTAGAATGATCGTTCATCCAAATCATTCTAATTGCTCCCAAAATCCACCAGTGACACCTAGTAGTATATGGTGGCAACCCATCAAAACTAAAAACGAACCTCCTGGTGTAGTTATATGTGAGATTAAGTTCATCTATCTTAACCTCTAATTAGAATAGGGTTAAGGTGAACTCATCAAACCCTAATTTCTATCATATGATTTAATCATTTGATTCAAGTTCGATGTGAAAATCTTAATAGAAACTCTTTCTATTATTTCACTTTACCATGGCCATGGTCTTATGGACTTGATTCTCATGATCATCATAAGGCTACTCCTCATCTACCGAGGTAGATAGATTCCCTCTTGGTGCAATCCAATTTCTATAATGAATATGCTATAGCTAACGTACACCTCAGGAATTCAAATGGATAGGAGATCGAGTCATGGTGTAGTCAAACTATAACACCCTCAAGGTGAACTATCGATGCACCTCAGATCAAAGAACCAGGCACACCACTATAGCTTTGAGCCAGTCATCGATGAGAAGGTAGACTTATGACTGCTCGAGATGGTCATGCTTAGTGCCCTCGTTCTCTAACAAGTAACTATACTCTCACACTGATGTCTCTACACCGTAGACTCAAGACTCATTTACTATAAAGAAGCAATTGTACACCAACCATCTGGATCAATTACCATCCTTATGATGATCCTACGATCGGGAGCATTTTATGAGTTAATAACAAAAATTCATGTCTTAAATTTTTAACTTTTGAAAATATCAATTAACATTAGCATTAACTCAAGGGATGTATCACATGCAGTAAATACACATTTTGATAGAAAATAATCTATTTTTTTATTTATAATCAAAATTATAATTTTTCTCTTGGAACTGTACAACAAGTGTCAACCATTTCTGGCTTCTAGGGCACACATATCTAATATAAACTTAGACCCCGATCAGATGTTTATAGGGTATCCCAAAGAAAGTAAGGGCTACTATTTATACCATGCTGAAGAATAAAAGATGTTAACCAATCTTAGAGCAATCTTTTTAGAAAAAAACTTCCTTGGTGAAGGAACTATTACCTCTAAGTTTGAACTTGATGAAGTTCAATAGGTAGAAAAATTGACACCTGTAGCTAAACCTGAGTCGGATTTGATTAGATCAGATTCAGAGCCTACTGTACTTGTATCATTAAGGCAATCTGGTAGAGTACTGCATCATCTGAATAGATACTATGAATTCTTGGTCTAGGATGGTGATCCTATCGAACGCAATGAGAATGATGAGGATCCAATCACTTATATAGATGCTATATAGAGACCCCGATTCTAAAAAATGGCTTGAGGCCATGAAATTTGAAATAGAGTCCATGAAGGTCAACAATGTGTGGACATTGCTTGATCCACCCGAAGGGATTAAATCCATTGGGTATAAATGGGTCTTCAAAAGAAAAAGGGGTGCAGATGACAAGGTGGAGACCTATAAAGTCCTTCGGGTTGCCAAGAGATATTGTCAACATTATGGTATTGATTATGATGAGATGCTCTCTCCTATGGCAATGCTCAAATCCATTCGGATAATACTTGCGATAGCTGTTCATATGGACTATGACATCTGGCAGATGGATGTAAAGACAACTTTTTCAAATGGAGAGCTGACTGAAGTGGTGTATATGATACAATTAAAAGGGTTCACATCCATAGATCAATCCAAGGTGTGTAGGCTTCAGAGATCCATTTGTGGATTGAGGCAGGCATCTCAAAGTTGGAACATGCATTTTGATAAGGTGATCAAAACGTATGACTTTGTTAAGATGGAGAAGAACCCTACATTTATAAATAGACAAATGGTCCATTCCTTATCTTGTACCTGCAAAAATGCAGAAAATAAAAGTCTGATTGTCATCATAGACTTGGGTGAATAGGGAGATCTAGATATTGGGATTGTTAGATATATGTGCCCTAGAAGCCAGAATTGGCTGACACTTGTAATACACTTCTAGGGGCAAAATTATAATTTTGACTATAATTAATAAAATGGGTTATTTTCTATCACACATGTGTATTTAGTGTCTGTGATACATCCTTTGAGTTAATGGTAATGATAATTCATATTTTCAAGAGTTGAAAATTTAAGACATGAATAATCATTATTAACTCATAAACAGCTCCCGACCATAGGATCATCACGAGGATGGTGATTGATCCGGAAGGTTGGTGTACGATCGCTTCTCTTTAGTAGATGAGTCTTGAGTCTACGGTGTGGAGACACCGGAGCGAGAGTACAGGTACTCGTTAGAGAACGAGGGCACTGAGCGTGACCACCTCGAGTAGTCATTAGGAAGTCTACCTTCTCGTCAATGACTGACTCGATGCTGCAGTAGTGTGTCTGGTTCTTTGACCTGAGATGCATCGGCAGTTCACCTTGAGGGTGTTATAGTTTGACTACACCATTACTCGGTCTCCTAGCCATATGGAACCCTGAGGTGTATGTTGGCTATAGCATGTTCATTGTAGGAACTGGATTGCATCAAGATGGGATCTATCTACCTCGGTGGTAGAGGAGTAGCCCTATGATGATCATGAGAATCAAGTCCAGAAATCCATGGCCATGGTAGAGTGAAATAATAGAAAGAGTTTCTATTTAGATTTTCACATTGGACTCGAATCGAATGATTACATCATATGACAGAGACTAGGGTTTGACGAGTTCACCTTAACCCTAATCTGATCGGGGCTCAAGATAGAAGAACTTAATCACACAGGTAGCTGCACCAAGAGGTTCGCATTCAGCTCTGATGGGTTGCCACCATATACTGCTAGGTGTCACTGGTGGATTTTGGGAGCAATTAGAATGATTTAGATGATCGATCATTCTAGCTGTTCGAATCAGAAGAGTTCTGATCCATCGAAAGGAGTTTCGATGATGTCTATGATAGAGATCATGACATATCCCATTACCATACAGAACTGAACCTAACTGGGTCACACAAACAAGGGTTTGAATCTGGTGATCATCAATTGAACTGATCTAGTTCAATTGATCTGAATGAGATTCAATTAGGTTCAAGGAAATCGTGCTAGCACTCGATTGAACCTAACGTTCTTCTTTTACTATCATAAATAAGTTGTCCTGACTGAGCCAAAGGAGTTTGTGCTCAATCAGAGGCCTTCATATGGTCTGACTGGAGGTTGTCCAAGTCAGAATAGGTTGTCTTATTTGTAAGACATTACCTGCCATTTTTGGTCACCTGCCATTTCTTGTTCTTTGACTTTGGTCAAAAGTCTACCTTTGACTGGTCAAACGTTGACCATTCACCCTTTGACTTTTGACCACATGTCATGCACCTATTGGAGAGCTGGTGGGGGCCTGTCCCCCTGCCAGAACCTGGCAAGGAGAAGGGCGCACGCCAAGGGTGGCGTGAGCCCAAGTAGGAGGCGCCTAGGAGTCCTTGTTGGACAAGGACTCCACCTCCCTTTTGGATTCCAATCAGAGTTCTACTAAGAATCCAGTTTGACTGGTCTTAGGCGCCCTCTAAGGAGGAATCCAGGGGTCTCTATTCCAACCAATCAGATTTAGATCTGATTTCACAAAGGGTTGTGATTGGTTGAGAGGAAGAGGAGTTGGATCACAAGAGGTCTATAAATAAGACCCTGCGCCCAACCCTAATTCTAAGTGAATGCAATTGAGACCCCACGCCCCAAGGCTGCCTCTCCCCTCCTTCTCCATGCCATAGTCTCTTCTCCCCTTGCTCTCCACGTCCAAAAGGTGTTTTGGACTTAGGTTGGTGCGATTCAGATCAAGGAAAGGCGATCAAAAGCAAGAAGGCTGCGCTGCTGCAAAAGGACGACTGCAGATCTTCAAAAGAGTTTTGAAGATCCTCCAGATCAGATCCAGATCTGATTTTTGGAGGTGTGATAGAGAAGAAGAGGATCTCCAGATCCAACCCGAGTGGATACCGGTAGAGGCCAGGCGCTTGCGTGGCTAAGATCCAGAACCTTCCGCTGCAATCAGGATCATCTACAGGGTAATAGGATTACCCAAATCAGGTAAATTAAATTTGATTTAATTTATCTTATTTTATTTTATTTATTAAAATAATAAGAATCAGATCTGAAACATATCAAGATCTGATTGAGATCAAGAGAAAATTTTTGAAATATATCTCTTGATCTAATCAGATCTGGACGAACCTGGACCGGGAAATCAGGATTTCCCTTCAACTGGTATCAGAGCCATGGTTCTAAATTGTTTAGATCTGATTTTAATTTTATTTTAATTAGAAAATAAAGTGATTTCAGATGTCACATGAGATGTGATCAGATCTGAAATCAGAAAAATTAAAATTAAATGATTTGGATCTAAGATTAAGAAGATATGCATGACTAGTTCTAGAATAGAATAGTTCTATAGAATAGTTTTGCATGTCTTTGATTTAATCTGATTAAATCATATTTTAGATCTTCTTATTTACTATTTTCTGATATTATAAGTGTTATAATAACATCTGATAAACAGCAAATAAAAATTATTTAATTTTAAATATCATATGAGATATGATTGATGCATGTCTAGACTAGTTGTAGAATAGTTCTACATAATTGTCTAGATTAGAATTTATTTTGATTAGATCAATTTAAATCTAATTTTTTAGATTATTATGAGATAATTTAGATCTGAAAACATGCATGATTTGATACATGAGATGTATGCAAAATATGCCTTGATTAGATCTAAATTTGTATATGAGATATATGATATAGATCTATAACTGTTTTGTAGATTTACATGTTCCTGATTAAGGCGTTCCTCTTGGCCGTCCGGTCATAAGAACGAAGAAGGGTTTAAAGGCCCTCTCTTCCCATTCGATGGGGTGTTCTTATGACGTGTAGGGGTGCTGCGTGTTCGTCCTTAATCAGAAACCCAAAACTTACTTTCTGCAAAACCCTAGATCCTGAAACCCTAGGATTTATTGTGCATATTTTGTTTATGAACCCAACTTAATTAAGAATTAAGTTTATGGAATATTAATTAGGTCTAAAATTGAGAATTTCAGATCTAAGACATATTCATAATACTGGGTTCGGGCTTGGGTAGCTCAATTAGGTCTAAGCGGTTGATCAAACCGAATCAAGAGTTGGTTAGATGGGATCAACAATGCTTAAATTGACCAGCCTAATAGGATTAAGTCTGGGTCAAGATCGAGTCACGATCAAGCAAGACCTAATTAGGCTCAGAGGTTAGAGTCTGGATTGTAGGCTAACCCAATTGGTTCTGACTCAACAATTTGGTGTCTAAGGTAAGTTTGGCACAGACGACCGACTGGTTTTTAATTGGAAGCTACTCGACCTGAATGCGTTCTTGTGCGAGTTAACGGCATATTCCTTCCACCGGTCTCACTTACCTGGCCATATCTGTTGACACAGTTCTGATCTGAGGTGGTCAATAATCCGAGCTGACCCATGCCACTAGGTTAGTCATAATTGTTATGACTAAGCCAAGTCTAGTTTAATGAGACCTGAATCAATTCTCCCTAAGAAAAGATTAAGTCCGAGGTCTTCCACCATTGTAGACGTGCGGGCCCTTCCCGGGGTTGATTGTTCTCGGCTGGATACAGTGGCTCAGTTGCACCGGGAAGACGCAACCATGTCTATTAGGCATTGGATGCTATGGGCTGGAGGATGAGTTGGGCTCAATATTTCCGGATACGGTGAGAGACCCAATTAGGAACCCAGTCTATGCAAATGGTGGGTCTGACTTAACTAAGGAGTGGATCAATATTCCGGATACGGTGAGATTCATGAATTAGAGACCAAGTTTGGGTGCACCATGATTAGAGAATCATTGAACAAGAGTTGTTCACTCATTGGCTAACCCATCACCAATAACTGTTAGGTGAGGTGATGAGTCAGTTGGTGAGACCGCACCACCCACTAGAAATCATCAATCGCGGAGATTTTCGCATCTCTACAGAGGGAGTGTAGGGATCCGAGAAAATAGTGGGAGCTAATTTGTTTAAAAATAAAATCCCTAAACAAATTGGTCAAGTCAAAATTACAGTATCTAACTAGAATCTTTGACTCTCTACAGGAAAATGTCTGCGTCCAACCCACTGGCACGTATCCTAGACACACATAGACTGACTGGACCCAATTATAAAGATTGGCTCAGGAACTACAAAATTGTTTTGGGTTCAGAGAAGTTAACACATGTTTTGGACCAGGACCCTCCCACCTTACCAGCTCGTCCATCCACTGAACAGAGAGCGTCTCTGGAAAAATGGATTGACGAAGACAATAAGGCCAGATACTACATGTTGGGCTCGATGTCTGATGAGCTCCAGCGCCAACATGAAGATATCGGGACTGCTCGCCAAATGTTGGCTCACCTGCAGGAGATGTTTGGTGAACAGAGTCGCGCAGCCAAATATCAAGTCACGAAATGACTTTTTAAGGCTAAGATGCGTGATGGGCAGTCAGTCCAAGATCACTGTCTGACAATGATCAAGGACATGGAAGAGCTTGAGAAGCTCGGTGTGAAGTTGGACTTGGACTTGCAGAACGATATTATTCTGCAATCCTTGACTGATGCATATGGGCAATTCATCATGAATTACCACATGCATAAACTTCAAAATTCCTTGGCCGAGTTGATGAATATGCTGGTTACCGCTGAGCTTTCTATGAAAGGTTCTAAAGGCTCAGTTCTTGCTATGGAACGGACTTCTTCCAAAAGAAAGTCTTATGGAAAGAAAAAGAAGTCTGTGAAAAAGCAAAAGGTGGAAGGATCAAAGAAGAAGAAGGCAGAACCGAAGAAGAAGGTCGATGGCAAAGGAAAGTGTTTCCATTGCAACAGCGACGGCCATTGGAAGCGGAACTGCCCTACTTACCTGGCCACCCTGAAGAACAAGAAGGAAGGTCCTTCTGGAGGTATGCTCGTTATTGAGTCTAACCTTACGGTTTCTTCTGCATCCAGTTGGGTGCTTGACTCTGGTTCTAGTGCTCATCTGTGCACTTCTATGCAGGGTCTTGAGGATAGCAGGAGGCTGAGGGATGGAGACATGATCCTACGCATCGGTAATGGAGCAAGAGTTGCTGCAGTAGCCGTGGGAACATACCCTCTTGCGATTACCATCTGGTTTAGACTTAGTTTTAAAAGACTGTTATTATGTGCCTGCAGCTAGCAGGAATTTGATTTCTGTTTCATGCTTAGCACAAGAAGGTTATGTGATCACCTTCTTTAAGGACCATTGTAACATTCTTTATGAAAGAAATAAAATTGCAAATGGTTTCCTTGTTAATGGTCTTTATCAGTTGCATATTGATGTACCTATTTTAACTATCGAGCAAAACGTGAATGCCAAACGACCTAGGGATAGTCCAAACGACAGATATCTATGGCACCTGAGATTAGGTCATATAGCAGAAGATAGGATTAACAAATTGGAGAAAAATGGGCTATTGAGTCCATTGACTTTTGAGTCATATCCAACTTGTGAATCTTGTCTTCAAGGCAAAATGACTAAACTCCCTTTTGTTGGACATGGGGAGAGGGCCACAGATCTCCTTGCCCTAGTACATACTGATGTGTGCGGCCCATTTCGATGTGCCGGCTAGAGGCAATTTTGTCTACTTCATTACCTTTACCGATGATCTGTCTAGGTATGGGTATGTGTATCTTATGAGACACAAGTCTGAAGCCTTTTGAAAAGTTCAAAGAATTCAGACATGAAGTAGAAAAACAAACTGGAAAACCCATTAAGGTTCTTCGATCAGATCGAGGAGGTGAATACCTTAGCCGGGAATTCCTAGACTATCTTAAGGAAAATGGCATAGTCTCTCAATGGACTCCACCAGGAACACCTCAACTCAACGGGGTTTCAGAACGGAGAAATCGGACTCTATTGGATATGGTTCGATCCATGATGAGCTTCACAGACCTCCCTGATTTTCTTTGGGGACATTCATTATTAACTTCAATCTATTTACTGAATAGGGTTCCCTCTAAAACCGTTCCTACCACACCGTATGAGATATGGCACGGTAAGAAACCAAGTCTGAGTCATCTCAGAATTTGGGGTTGTCCGGCTCATGTCAAAAGACAACAAGCGGACAAGTTAGAGTTTAGGTCCTTTAGAGCTCGATTCATAGGATATCCTAAAGAGTCATTAGGATACTATTTCTACATTCCAGAAGACCACAATGTGATTGTGAGTCGACATGCCATATTTCTTGAAAAATAGTTTATTCAAGATAGTGGCATTGGAAAGCAGATTAAGCTTGATGAGAAAGTCTCACAAGCAGAACGAGCTAAGGACCAAGTGGAACCAAATCAGGTTGAGCCAATAAGAACACTACCTCCTCCACCTCGTAGATCGGAAAGAGTTTCCCGTCCCCCTGAAAGATACTTAGGTATTATTTCAGAGGACGTAGAGGAAATGTTCCTCATAGGTAATGGTGCTCATGGTGATGATCCCAAAACCTACAACGAGGCGATATCAGATATCGACTCCGAGAAATGGCTTGAGGCAATGAAGTCAGAGATCGACTCGATGCACTCAAACCAAGTCTGGACCTTGGTAGATCCACCAGAAGGTATAGTACCTATTGGGTGTAAATGGATCTTCAAGAGAAAGATTGGTGCAGATGGGAATGTGGAGACATTCAAGGCTAGACTGGTGGCAAAAGGTTATAGTCAACGTGAAGGCATTGACTATCAGGATACCTTTTCCCCGGTAGCTATGCTAAAATCCATCCGCACATTGCTTGCCTGTTGCAGCCTATTTCGATTATGAAATATGGCAAATGGACGTGAAAACGGCATTCCTAAATGGATATCTTGAGGAAGATATCTATATGGAACAGCCGCTAGGTTTCACATCCAGTGATACTGATCACAAGGTTTGCAAGCTGCAAAGGTCCATATATGGACTTAAGCAAGCATCTCGGAGCTGGAACACTCGTTTCAATGATGTGATCAAAAAGTTTGGTTTCATCAAAAATGAAGAGGAACCATGTGTTTTCAAAAGGGTCAGTGGGAGCGCTGTTGTCTTCCTCGTATTGTACGTGGATGACATCCTCCTTATTGGGAATGATATTCCCATGTTGACATCAGTCAAGATGTGGTTGTCCAAGGAATTCTCCATGAAAGACCTAGGTGAAGCATCCTTTATTCTAGGAATTAAGGTCTATAGGGATAGACCGAATAGGATGCTAGGACTTTCACAGAAGATGTACATAGAGGAAGTACTAAAGAGGTTTAGTATGGAAAACTCTAAGAGGGGATTAATACCCTTCAGACATGGTATTCATCTTTCCAAGAAGATGTGCCCCAGCACACCTGAGGAAATAGAACGCATGAGCAAGATCCCTTATGCTTCTGCAATAGGGAGCCTCATGTATGCCATGCTATGTACACGACCTGATATAGCCCATGCTGTGAGTGTCACAAGCAGATATCAGTCAAATCCAGGTGAAGAACACTGGACTTCTGTGAAATGTATCCTTAAGTACTTGAGAAGAACTAAGGATATGATGTTGGTCTTTGGTAATGGAGAACTCCAAGTTCAAGGGATACACAGACTCGGACTTCATGTCTGATATAGATGATCGAAAGTCGACATCTGGAAGTCTGTTTGTGTGCAATGGTGGAGCTGTCAGCTGGAAGAGTTCCAAGCAAACTGTGATAGCAGATTCCACCATGGAAGCAGAATATATAGCTGCATCAGAGGCTGCAAAGGAAGCATTCTGGTACAAGAAGTTTGCTGCAGAAATTGGAGTAATGCCATCAGATGCCATTCCTCTTTACTGCGACAACAATGGCGCCATAGCCCTTGCTAAGGAGCCGAGGTCTCACCAGAAGTCCAAGCACATTGAGCGGCGATATCATCTCATCCGCGATTACCTTGAGAAAGGTTACGTTGAGGTCAAGAGAGTCAACTCCGCAGATAATGTGGCAGACCCACTTACAAAGCCGTTGGGCCAGCAGAAGATCGAAGCCCACCTTGAGAAGATGGGACTTAGACTTGTAGCCAATTGGCTTTAGGACAAGTGGGAGATTGTTAGATATATGTGCCCTAGAAGCCAGAATTGGCTGACACTTGTAATACACTTCTAGGGGCAAAATTATAATTTTGACTATAATTAATAAAATGGGTTATTTTCTATCACATATGTGTATTTAGTGTCTGTGATACATCCTTTGAGTTAATGGTAATGATAATTCATATTTTCAAGAGTTGAAAATTTAAGACATGAATAATCATTATTAACTCATAAACAGCTCCCGACCATAGGATCATCACGAGGATGGTGATTGATCCGGAAGGTTGGTGTACGATCGCTTCTCTTTAGTAGATGAGTCTTGAGTCTACGGTGTGGAGACACCGGAGCGAGAGTACAGGTACTCGTTAGAGAACGAGGGCACTGAGCGTGACCACCTCGAGTAGTCATTAGGAAGTCTACCTTCTCGTCAATGACTGACTCGATGCTGCAGTAGTGTGTCTGGTTCTTTGACCTGAGATGCATCGGCAGTTCACCTTGAGGGTGTTATAGTTTGACTACACCATTACTCGGTCTCCTAGCCATATGGAACCCTGAGGTGTATGTTGGCTATAGCATGTTCATTGTAGGAACTGGATTGCATCAAGATGGGATCTATCTACCTCGGTGGTAGAGGAGTAGCCCTATGATGATCATGAGAATCAAGTCCAGAAATCCATGGCCATGGTAGAGTGAAATAATAGAAAGAGTTTCTATTTAGATTTTCACATTGGACTCGAATCGAATGATTACATCATATGACAGAGACTAGGGTTTGACGAGTTCACCTTAACCCTAATCTGATCGGGGCTCAAGATAGAAGAACTTAATCACACAGGTAGCTGCACCAAGAGGTTCGCATTCAGCTCTGATGGGTTGCCACCATATACTGCTAGGTGTCACTGGTGGATTTTGGGAGCAATTAGAATGATTTAGATGATCGATCATTCTAGCTGTTCGAATCAGAAGAGTTCTGATCCATCGAAAGGAGTTTCGATGATGTCTATGATAGAGATCATGACATATCCCATTACCATACAGAACTGAACCTAACTGGGTCACACAAACAAGGGTTTGAATCTGGTGATCATCAATTGAACTGATCTAGTTCAATTGATCTGAATGAGATTCAATTAGGTTCAAGGAAATCGTGCTAGCACTCGATTGAACCTAACGTTCTTCTTTTACTATCATAAATAAGTTGTCCTGACTGAGCCAAAGGAGTTTGTGCTCAATCAGAGGCCTTCATATGGTCTGACTGGAGGTTGTCCAAGTCAGAATAGGTTGTCTTATTTGTAAGACATTACCTGCCATTTTTGGTCACCTGCCATTTCTTGTTCTTTGACTTTGGTCAAAAGTCTACCTTTGACTGGTCAAACGTTGACCATTGACCCTTTGACTTTTGACCACATGTCATGCACCTATTGGAGAGCTGGTGGGGGCCTGTCCCCCTGCCAGAACCTGGCAAGGAGAAGGGCGCACGCCAAGGGTGGCGTGAGCCCAAGTAGGAGGCGCCTAGGAGTCCTTGTTGGACAAGGACTCCACCTCCCTTTTGGATTCCAATCAGAGTTCTACTAAGAATCCAGTTTGACTGGTCTTAGGCGCCCTCTAAGGAGGAATCCAGGGGTCTCTATTCCAACCAATCAGATTTAGATCTGATTTCACAAAGGGTTGTGATTGGTTGAGAGGAAGAGGAGTTGGATCACAAGAGGTCTATAAATAAGACCCTGCGCCCAACCCTAATTCCTAATGCAATTCAATTGAGACCCCACGCCCCAAGGCTGCCTCTCCCCTCCTTCTCCATGCCATAGTCTCTTCTCCCCTTGCTCTCCACGTCCAAAAGGTGTTTTGGACTTAGGTTGGTGCGATTCAGATCAAGGAAAGGCGATCAAAAGCAAGAAGGCTGCGCTGCTGCAAAAGGACGACTGCAGATCTTCAAAAGAGTTTTGAAGATCCTCCAGATCAGATCCAGATCTGATTTTTGGAGGTGTGATAGAGAAGAAGAGGATCTCCAGATCCAACCCGAGTGGATACCGGTAGAGGCCAGGCGCTTGCGTGGCTAAGATCCAGAACCTTCCGCTGCAATCAGGATCATCTACAGGGTAATAGGATTACCCAAATCAGGTAAATTAAATTTGATTTAATTTATCTTATTTTATTTTATTTATTAAAATAATAAGAATCAGATCTGAAATATATCAAGATCTGATTGAGATCAAGAGAAAATTTTTGAAATATATCTCTTGATCTAATCAGATCTGGACGAACCTGGACCGGAAAATCAGGATTTCCCTTCAAAAAGAGAAGATTGTTACAATTTTGAAGAGAAGTATACGAGTAAGTCCCATAGCTTGATAGTGGGATCTATCATGTATGATGATATATACGAGATCAGACATGGCATACTTACTAGGAGTAGTGATTAGTTACCAATTTGACCATGGAGAAAACCACTGGAAAGTAGTTAAAACCATTCTTAAGTATTTGACAAATACTAAGGACCAATGGTTGGTTTATGACAAGTCAGATCTGAAACTTATGGGGTTTATCGACTCCAACTTTCAATCTAACCATGATGATAGTAGAAGAGTGTTGGGATATATTTTTACTCTAAATAGTGAAGTCATCTACTGGAAGAGTTCCAAGCAGCATACTATGGCAGAATCTATTTACAAAGTAGAGTTATTGCAGCATCAGATGTCATGAAGGAAGCTGTGTGGCTGAAAAAATTTATCACCGAGCTTAGAGTAGCATCCTTCCTTGATGGTTCGATCCTACTCTACTACGATAGCTCTGGTGCCATAGCTCAGGTGAAGGAACCAAAGGCACACCAGCGAATGAAGCAAATTCTGCATTGCTTTCACCTGGTCTGGGAGATATTGGATAGAGATGACGTCGACCTTTAGAAGATCAACAGAATGGAGAACTTGGCCAATCCCTTCATTAAAGTCTTGGCAATAAAGGAGTCCAACAACCACAAGTCAAAGATAGATATTAGATACTGTGTCGAGTGGCTTTAAGACAAGTGGGAGTTGATGGAAAATGTGATCCAAAGTCAATCATCAGCCTATTGATAGTTGAGCTATATTATACCTATAATTGACTCATTAATAAATAAAATATACTTTTTACATTCTATATCATAAAGTATTCATTTCTCAATGAACTTCATTATTGTGATGAGGTCGTTAGGACTATTTAGCTTTGATAAAGAAAGAATTTATCGATTAGTCTATAAATTTGTTCACGACCAAATGATAAGCTATTAATTAAGATGACAGCATCTATCGAGCATAGGTCGCTGTATGCCATGTGGGTTGGTTGTCCTCTTAACCAAGAAGTGTGGAGATATTGGTATGGCATACAGGTGAGATATATGGGTATATCGTCACTGAACGTGACCAACTCTAAAGCATTCTACTATCGAGAATGTCTCTGATGGTATATAGGTATAAGTATCCCTTAGACCTGAGATCACCTCAGTGACTTGCAAGCAGCTCACTGTGCTTTGGTATCAGACTAATTGAATTTCTAATTCAGTAATAGAAGGCTTCTGAGCATAGTCAAGTACTTGCAAGGTTGGTATGTGATCAAGATGGAATTAGCAACTCCAAGAGTTGGAGAAGAATGTATCATTGTATTTCAATATAGCAAAATCTTGGCCAGGATAATCCATCAGATGGATTTGATATTTTAAAATACAATGTGAACAACTTGATCAAAGTTGATAGTTAAACTCTGAGATGTCCTATGAGCATTTTGATAAAGAAGATGAATTATATGAAAACTATATCTACATGGGTTCTAAGGATGTTGTTCTACACATTCGACTTATCCGACCGTCGGGTACCATAGCTAGATGGTCACATTGATTAGTATAGAAATTTATTTCTATGCTATCAGCTTAGGTTTGGATCTATGAGGTCATGCACATTAGAGTTCACAATCTGATCGGATGGTTGATCAATAATTATGAATCATTCTAGGGTTAGACGAT
>QRFJ01005708.1:0-46114 GCA_006176705.1 Cocos nucifera
TAGATTGCATGTTCTGAATAAGGATGAACACGTAGACCCCTACACATATAAAAGAACACCCCATCGGATGGAAGGAGAGGCCTTAAATCTTCTTCATTCTTATGACCGACGGTCAAGAGGAATGCCCTAAATCAAGTTCTGGCAGGACAGCCAACCCACCAGCTCTCCAGACAGAGTGCGGTGACACGTGGACAAAAGTCAAAAGTAGTCTTGATCTACATTTGACAGCAAAGGTTCAACTTTTGACCAAAGTCAAAGACGAGGAAAATGGTAGGTGACCAAATGGTAGGTAATATTATAAATAAGAAATCCTCGACTGACAAAGCTCCAGTCAGACCAAATGGTAGGTAATATCATAAAATGAAGGGCCATGATCGAGCATAAACTCCTTGGCCAGTCAGGATAACTTATTATGATGTAAAAGGAAGAACATCTAGGTTCAATCGAGTGTAGCACATTTTCTTGAACCTAATTGAATCTCATTCAAATTAATAAACAATATCTGGATTGAGGCTAAACCTAGTTTTGATCATAAATGATGTAATCATTGATTCAAGTCGGGAGTGAAACTAAAATAGAACTCGCTATTATTGTTATCATGCCAGGGCATTATGGGCTCGGACTTGGATTCTCATGATCATTAAAAGGCTGTCACCTCTACCACTTGACGGGTTAGATAGATGTCCATCTGATGCTAATCCAGTTCTATATATGACAATGCTATAGACCAACATAACACTCAGGATTCCCAATGGCTAGGGAGACCAGTAATGTGTAGTCAAAACTTAACACCCTCAGGGAACTCCGATGCACCTCAGAGTCAAAGAACCAGGACACCACTACTACAGGCATCGAGACAGTCATTGAAGAGAGGTAGACTCCCTAAGACTACTCGAGATGTCACGCTCAGTGCCCTGTTCTCTAACGAGATCACTTACTCTCTAGCTCCATATGTCTCCACCAACCGTAGATCAGAGACTCATTACTAAGCAAAGCATTTGTATCAAACAACCTTCCATGGATCAATCACCATCTTGTGATAGATCCTATGGTCGGAAGCATTTTTATGAGTTAATAATGATTATTATGTCTTAAATTTTAAACTCTTTGAAAATATGGAATTATATTACCATTAACTCAAAAGATGTATCACAGACACTGAATACACATGTGTGATAGAAAATAATCCATTTTATTGATTTTAGTCAAAATTATAATTTTGCCCCTAGAAGTGTATTACAAGTGTCAGCCAATTCTGGCTTCTAGGGCACATATATCTAATAATCTCCCACTTGTCCTAAAGCCAATTGGCTACAAGTCTAAGTCCCATCTTCTCAAGATGGGCTTCGATCTTCTGCTGGCCCAATGGCTTTGTAAGTGGGTCTGCCACATTATCTACAAAGTTGACTCTCTTGACCTCGACATAACCCTTCTCGAGGTAATCACGGATTAGGTGGTATCACCGCTCAATATACTTAGATTTTTTATGAGACCTCGGCTCCTTAGCAAGGGCTATGGCGCCATTGTTGTTGCAGTATAGAGGAATGTTATCTGATGGCATTACTCCAATTTCTGTAGCAAACTTATTATACCAGAATGCTTCCTTCGCAGCCTCCGATGCAGCGATATATTCTACTTCCATGGTGAAATCTGCTATCACCGTTTGCTTGAAATTCTTCCAGCTGACAGCACCACCATTGCACATAAACAGATTTCAGATGTCGACTTTCGATCATCTATATCGGACATGAAATCCGAGTCTGTGTATCCCTAGACTTGGAGTTCTCCGTTACCAAAGACCAACATCATATCCTTAGTTCTTCTCAAGTACTTAAGGATACATTTCATAGAAGTCCAGTGTTCTTCACCTGGATTTGACTGATATCTGCTTGTGACACTCACAGCATGGGCTATATCAGGTCGTGTACATAGCATGGCATACATGAGGCTCCCTATTGCAGAAGCATAAGGGATCTTGCTCATGCATTCTATTTCCTCAGGTGTGCTAGGGCACATCTTCTTGGAAAGATGAATACCATGTCTGAAGGGTATTAATCCCCTCTTAGAGTTTTCCATACTAAACCTCTTTAGTACTTTCTCTATGTACATCTTCTGTGAAAGTCCTAGCATCCTATTTGGTCTATCCCTATAGACCTTAATTCCTAGAATAAAGGATGCTTCACCTAGGTCTTTCATGGAGAATTCCTTGGACAACCATATTTTGACTGTCATCAACATGGGAATATCATTCCCAATAAGGAGGATGTCATCCACGTACAATACAAGGAAGACAGTAGCGCTCCCACTGACCTTTTTGAAGACACACGGTTCCTCTTCATTTTTGATGAAACCAAATATTTTGATCACATCATTGAAATGAGTGTTCCAGCTCGAAGATGCTTGCTTAAGTCCATATATGGACCTTTGCAGCTTGCAAATCTTGTGATCAGTATCACTGGATGTGAAACCTGGTGGCTGTTCTATATAGATATCTTGCTCAAGATATCCACTCAAGAATTCCATTTTCACGTTCATTTGCCATATTTCATAATCAAAATAGGCTGCAATGGCAAGCAATGTGTGGATGAATTTTAGCATAGCCACTGGGAAAATGGTATCCTGATAGTCAACGCCTTCACATTGACTATAACCTTTTGCCACTAGTCTAGCCTTGAATGTCTCCACATTCCCATCTGCACTAATCTTTCTCTTGAAGATCCATTTACATCCAATAGGTACTATACCTTCTAGTGGATCTGCCAAGGTCCAGACTTGGTTTAAGTGCATCGAGTCAATTTTTGACTGCATTGCCTCTAGCCATTTCTCGAAGTCGATATTTGATATCGCCTCATTGTTGGTTTTGGGATCATCACCATGAGCACCATTACCTACGAGGAATATTTTCTCTACTTTCTCTGAAATAATACCTAAGTATCTTTCAGGGGGATGAAAACTCTTTCCAATCTATGAGGTGGAGGAGGTAGTGTTCTTATTGGCTCAACCTGATTTGGTTCCAATTGGTCCTTAGCTCGTTGTACTTGTGAGACTTTCTCATCAAGCTTAATCTATTTTCCAATGCCGCTATCTTGAATAAACTATTTTTCAAGAAAGATGGCATGTCGACTCACAATCACATTATGGTCTTCTAGGAATGTAGAAATAGTATCCTAATGACTCTTTAGGATATCCTATGAATCGAGCTCTGAAGGACCTAAACTCTAACTTGTCCGCTTGTTGTCTTTTGACATGAGCCGGACAACCCCAAATTCTGAGATGACTCAGACTTGGTTTCTTACCGTGCCATATCTCATACGGTGTGGTAGGAACGGTTTTAGAGAAAACCCTATTCAGTAGATAGATTGAAGTTAACAATGAATGTCCCCAAAGAAAATCAGGAAGGTCTGTGAAGCTCATCATGGATCGGAACCATATCCAATAGAGTCTGATTTCTCCATTCTGAAACCCCATTGAGTTGAGGTGTTCCTGGTGGAGTCCATTGAGAGACTATGCCATTTTCCTTGAGATAGTCTAGGAATTTTTGACTAAGGTATTCACCTCCTCGATCTGATCGAAGAACCTTAATGGGTTTTTTAGTTTGTTTTTCTACTTCATGTCTGAATTCTTTGAACTTTTCAAAAGCTTCAGACTTGTGTCTCATAAGATACACATACCCATACCTAGATAGATCATCGGTAAAGGTAATGAAGTAGACAAAATTGCCTCTAGCCGGCACATCAAATGGGCCGCACACATCAGTATGTACTAGGGCAAGGAGATCTGTGGCCCTTTCTCCCATGTCCTACAAAAGGGAGTTTAGTCATTTTGCCTTGAAGACAAGATTCACAAGTTGGATATGACTCGAAAGTCAATGGACTCAATAGCCCATTTTTCTCCAATTTGTTGATCCTATCTTCTGCTATATGACCTAATCTCAGGTGCCATAGATACCTATCATTTGGACTATCCCTAGGTCGTTTGGCATTCACGTTTTGCTCGATAGTTAGAACAGATACATCAATATGTAGCTGATAAAGACCATTAATAAGGAAAACCATTTGCAATTTTATTTCTTTCATAAAGAATGTTACAATGGTCCTTAAAGAAGGTAATCACATAGCCTTCTAGTGCTAAGCATGAAACAGAAATCAAATTCCTGCTAGCTGCAGGCACATAATAACAGTCTTTCAAAACTAAGTCTAAACCAGATGGTAATCGAAGAGGGTATGTTCCCACGGCTACTGCAGCAACTCTTGCTCCATTACCGATGCATAGGATCATGTCTCCATCCCTCAGCCTCCTGCTATCCTCAAGACCCTGCATGGAAGTGCACAGATGAGCACTAGAACCAGAGTCAAGCACCCAACTGGATGCAGAAGAAACCATAAGGTTAGACTCAATAACGAGCATACCTCCAGAAGGACCTTCCTTCTTGTTCTTCAGGGTGGCCAGGTAAGTAGGGCAGTTCCGCTTCCAATGGCCGTCGCTGTTGCAATGGAAACACTTTTCTTTGACATCGGCCTTCTTCTTCGGCTCTGCCTTCTTCTTCTTTGATCCTTCCACCTTTTGCTTTTTCACAGACTTCTTTTTCTTTCCATAAGACTTTCTTTTGGAAGAAGTCCGTTCCATAGCAAGAACTGAGCCTTTAGAACCTTTCATAGAAAGCTCAGCGGTGACCAGCATATTCATTAATTCGGCCAAGGAAATTTTGAAGTTTATGCATGTGGTAATTCATGATGAATTGCCCATATGCATCAGTCAAGGATTGCAGAATAATATCATTCTGCAGATCCAAGTCTAACTTCACACCGAGCTTCTCAAGCTCTTCCATGTCCTTGATCATCATCAGACAGTGATCTTGGACTGACTGCCCATCACGCATCTTAGCCTTAAAAAGTCATTTCGTGACTTGATACTTTGGCTGCGCGACTCTGTTCACCAAACATCTCCTGCAGGTGAGCCAACATTTGGCGAGCAGTCCCGATATCTTCATGTTGGCGCTGGAGCTCATCAGACATCGAGCCCAACATGTAATATCTGGCCTTATTATCTTCGTCTATCCATTTTTCCAGAGATGCTCTCTGTTCAGTGGATGGACGGGCTGGTAAGGTGGGAGGGTCCTGGTCCAATACATGGGTTAACTTCTCGAAACCCAAAATAATTTTGTAGTTCCTGAGCCAATCTTTATAATTGGGTCCGGTCAGTCTATGTGTGTCCAGGATACGTGCCAATGGGTTGGACGCAGACATTTTTCTGTAGAGAGTCAAAGATTCTAGTTAGATACTGTAATTATGACTTGACCAATTTATTTAGAAATTTTATTTTTAAACAAATTAGCTCCCACTATTTTCTCGGATCCCTACACTCCCTCTGTAGAGATGCGAAAAATCTCCATGATTAATGATTTCTAGTGGGTGGTGCGGTCTCACCAACTGACTCATCACCTCACCTAACAGTTATTGGTGATGGGTTAGCCAATGAGTGAACAACTCTTGTTCAATGATTCTCTAATCATGGTGCACCCAAACTTGGTCTCTAATTCATGAATCTCACCGTATCCGAAATATTGATCCACTCCTTAGTTAAGTCAGACCCACCATTTGCATAGACTGGATTCCTAATTGAGTCTCTCACCGTATCCAAATATTGAGCCCAACTCATCCTCCAGCCCATAGCATCCAATGCCTAATAGACATGGTTGCATCTTTTCGGTGCAACTGAGCCACTGTATCCAGCCGAGAACAATCAACCCCGGGAAGGGCCCGCACATCTACAATGGTGGAAGACTCAGACTTAATCTTTTCTTAGGGAGAATTGATTCAGGTCTCATTAAACTAGACTTGTCATAGTCATAACAATTATGACTAACCTAGTGGCATGGGTTAGCTCGGATTATTGACCACCTCAGATCAGAACTGTGTCAACAGATATGGCCAGGTAAGTGAGATCCGGTGGAAGGAATATGCCATTAACTCGTACAAGAATGCATTCAGGTCGAGTAGCTTCCAATTAAAAATCCAGTCGGTCGTATGTGCCAAACTTACCTTAGACACCAAATTATTGAGTCCAGAACCAATTGGGTTAGCCTACAATCCAGACTCTAACCTCTGAGCCTAATTAGGTCTTGCTTGATCGTGACTCGATCTTGACCCAGACTTAATCCTATTAGGCTGGTCAATTTAAGCATTGTTGATCCCATCTAACCAACTCTTGATTCGGTTTGATCAACCGCTTAGACCTAATTGAGCTACCCAAGCCCGAACCCAGTATTATGAATATGTCTTAGATCTGAAAATTCTCAATTTTAGACCTAATTAATATTCCATAATCTTAATTCTTAATTAAGTAGGGTTCATAAACAAAATATGCACAATAAATCCTAGGGTTTCAGGATCTAGGGTTTTGCAGAAAGTAAGTTTTGGGTTTCTGATTAAGGACGAACGCGCAGCACCCCTACACATCATAAGAACACCCCATCGGAATGGGAAGGAGAGGGCCTTTAAATCCCTTCTTCATTCTTATGATCGGACGGCCAAGAGGAATGCCTTAATCAGGAACATGCAATACTACAAAATAGTTTTAGATCTATATCATATATCTCATATACAAATTAGATCTAATCATGGCATATTTTGCATACATCTCATGTATCGAATCATGCATATTTTCAGATCTAAATTATCTCATAATAATCTAAAAAATTAGATTTAAATTGATCTAATCAAAATAAATTCTAATCTAGACAACTATGTAGAACTATTCTACAACTAGTCTAGACATGCATCAATCATATCTCATATGATGTTTAAAATTAAATAATTTTTATTTACTATTTTTTAGATATTATTATAATAATTATAATATCAAAAAATAGTAAATAAATAGATCTAAAATATGATTTAATCAAATTAAATTGAAAACATGCAAGACTATTCTATAGAACTATTCTATTTTAGAACTAGTCATGCATATTTTCTAATCTTAGATCCAAATCATTTAATTTTAATTTTTTCTAATTTTAGATCTGATCACATCTCATGTGACATCTAAAATTACTTATTTTTTAATTAAAATAAATTTAAAATTAGATCTAAATACTTTTAGAACCTTGGCTCTGATACCAGTTGAAGGGAAAATCCTGATTTCCCGGACCAGGTTCGTTCAGATCTGATCGGATCAAGAGATATATTTCAAAATTTTTTTCTTTGATCTAGATTAGATCTAGGATATTTTAGATCTAATTTTATTATTTTAATAATTAAAATAAAATTAGATAAATTAAATCAAATTTAATTTACCTTGAAGTGGGTAATCCTATTATCCCGTTGATGATCCTGTAAGCAGCGGAAGGTTCTGGATCTAGCCACGCAAGTGCCTGGCCTCTATCGATATCCACTCAGACTGGATCTAGAGATCCTCTTCTTCTCTATCATGTCTCCAAAAATTAGATCTGGATCTGATCTGGAGGATCTTCAAAACTACCTTTCGAAGATCAGCAGTTGTCCTTTGCAGCAGCGCAGCCTTCTAGCTTTCTGTCGCCTTTCTCTCATCTGGATTGCACCAACCAAGATCCCAAACTCACTTTGGGCATGGAGAGGAGAGGGAGAAGATGTTTTGGCATGGAGGAGGAGAGGAGAGGCAGCCTTGGGGCATGGGATTTTTCAATTCTCTTTAAGTTGGGCGTAGGGTCTTATTTATAGACTATGCATGATCCAACTCCTCTTCTTCCCAACCAATCACAATCCTTTATGAAATCAGATCTAAATCTGATTGGTGGAAATAGAGTCTCTTGGATTCCTCCTTAGATGGCACCTAAGACCAGTCAAAGTTAGTTCTTAGGAGGAGTCTAATTGGAATCCAAAAAGGAGATGGAGTCTCTGCTGACAAGGACTCCTGGGCGCCTCCTACTTAGGGTCATGCCAAGGGTGGCGTGCGCCCTCCTCCTTGTTAGGTTCTGATAGAGGGACAAGTCTCCACCAACTCTCCAATAGGTGCATGACACGTGGACAGAAGTCAAAGTATCAATGGTCAACATTTGACCAGTCAAAGGTCAACTTTTGACCAAAGTCAAAGGACGAGAAATGGCAGGTGACCAAAAATGGTAGGTATTGTCTTACAAAATAAGACAATCCTTTTCTGACCTGGACAAGCTCCAGTCAAACAAAGTGAAGGCCTCTGATCGAGCACAAACTCCTTTGGCTCAGTCAGGACAACTATTTATGATAGTAAAAGAAGAACGTTAGGTTCAATCGAGTGCTAGCACGATTTTCTTGAACCTAATTGAATCTCATTCAGATCAATTGAACTGGATCAGTTCAATTGATGATCACCAGATTCAAACCCTTATTTGTGTGATCCAGTTAGGTTCAGTTCTATATGGTAATGGGATATGTCATGATCTCTATCATCGACATCATCGAAACTCCTTTCGATGGATCAGAACTCTTCTGATTCGAACAGCTAGAATGATCGATCATCTAAATCATTCTAATTGCTCCCAAAATCCATCAGTGACACCTAGCAGTATATGGTGGCAACCCATCAGAGCTGAATGCGAACCTCTTGGTGCAGCTATTTGTGTGATTAAGTTCTTCTATCTTGAGCCCCGATCAGATTAGGGTTAAGGTGAACTCGTCAAACCCTAGTCTCTGTCATATGATGTAATCATTCGATTCAAGTCCAGATGTGAAAATCTAAATAGAAACTCTTTCTATTATTTCACTCTACCATGGCCATGGGCTTCTGGACTTGATTCTCATGATCATCATAGGGCTGCTCCTCTACCACCGAGGTAGATAGATTCCATCTTGATGCTATCCAGTTCCTATAATGAACATGCTATAGCCAACATACACCTCAGGATTCTGTATGGCTAGGAGACCGAGTAATGGTGTAGTCAAACTATAACACCCTCAAGGTGAACTGTCGATGCACCTCAGGTCAAAGAACCAGACACACTACTACAGCATCGAGTCAGTCATTGATGAGAAGGTAGACTTCCTAATGACTACTCGAGGTGGTCACGCTCAGTGCCCTCGTTCTCTAATGAGTATCTGTACTCTCGCTTTGGTGTCTCCACACCATAGACTCAAGACTCATCTACTAAAGAGAAGCGATTGTACACCAACCTTTCGGATCAATCACCATCCTCATGATGATCCTATGGTCGGGAGCATTTTATGAGTTAGTAATGATTATTCATGTCTTAAATTTTCAACTCTTGAAAATATGAATTATCATTACCATTAACTCAAAGAATGTATCACAGACACTGAATACACATGTGTGATAGAAAATAACCCATTTTATTAATTTTAGTCAAAATTATAATTTTGCCCCTAGAAGTGTATTACAAGTGTCAGCCAATTCTGGCTTCTAGGGCACATATATTTAACAATATGTTAGATCTAAAATTAAGAATTTTAGATCTAAGACATATTCATAAAATTATGTTCGGGCTTGGATAGCTCAATTAGGTCTAAGCGGTTGATCAAACCAAATCAAGAGTTGGTTAGAGGGCATCAACAGTGCTTAAATTGACCAGCCTAATTGGATTAAGTCTGGATCAAGTTCGATTCACATGAATGATCGATCAAGCTATGACCTAATTAGGCTCAGTGGTTAGAGTCTGGATGGTAGGCTAACCTGATTGGTTTTGGCTCAATAATTTAGTGTCTAAGGTAAGTTTGGCAGATACGATCGACTAGTTCTTAATTAAAAGCTACTCGACTCGAATGCATTCTTATCGAGTTAATGGCATATCCCTTCCACCGATCTTACTTACCTGGCCATATTTTTTGGCTTAGTCTTGATCTGAGGTGGCCAATAATCCGAGCTAGCCCATGCCACTAGGTTAGTGATAATGGTTATGACTATGTCAAGTCTAGTTTAATGAGACCTAAATCAAATCTTCCTCAAAAAAGATTAAGTCTAAGGTCTTCCACCATTATAGATGTGTGGGCCCTTCTCGGGATTGATTGTTCTCGATTGGTTATAGTGGTTCAGTTGCACCAAAAAGATGCAACCATATCTATTAGGCATTGGATGCTATGGGCAGGAGGATGGATTGGACTTAATATTTTGGATACGGTGAGAGACTCAATAGGAATCCAACCTATGCAAATGATGGATCTGACTTAACTAAGGAGTGGATCAATATTTTGGGCATGGTGGGATTCATGAATTAGAGATCAAGTTTGGGTACACCATGATTAGAGAATCATTGAACAAGAGTTGTTCACTCATTGGCTAACCCATCACCAATAACTATTAGGTGAGGTGATGAGTAAGTTGGTCGGACCACACCATCCACTAAAAATCATTAATCATGAAGATTTTCACATCTCTACAGAGGGAGTGTCAGGATCCGAGAAAATAATGAGAGCTAATTTGTTTAAAAATAAAACTCCTAAATAAATTGGTCAAGTCTTAATTACAATATCTAACTAGAAACTTTGACTCTCTACAGAAAAATGTCTACGTCCAACCCACTAGCACGTATCCTAGACACCCATAGACTGACCAAACCTAATTACAAGGATTGGCTCCAAAACTTCAAAATCATTTTGGATTTTGAGAAGTTAACTCATATATTAGATCATGATCCTCCCACCTTATCAGCTCGTCCATCCACTGATTAGAGAGCATCTCTTGACAAGTGGACAGATGAAGATAACAAGGCCAAATATTACATGTTGGGCTCGATGGCTGATGAGCTTCAGTGCTAACATGAAGATATCAAGAATGTCCATCAAATGTTGGCTCACCTACAAGAGATGTTTGGTGAACAGAGTCGCACAGCCAAGTATCAAGTCACTAAACGGCTATTCAAGGCTAACAAACACGATGGACAGTTAATCCAAGATCATTATCTGATGATGATCAAGGATTTGGAAGAGCTTGAGAAGCTTGGAGTGAAGTTGGACCTAGATCTGTAGAATGATATAATTCTGCAATCTTTGACCTAATTTCATGAACTACCATATGCATAAACTTCAAAATTCTCTGACCGAACTTATGAACATGCTGGTTACTACTAAGCTTTCTATGAAAGGTTCCAAAGGCTTAGTGCTTGCTTTGGAATGGACTTCTTTCAAGAGAAAGTCTTTTGAAAAAAAGAAGAAGTCTGAGAAAAAATAGAAGGTGGAAGGAGAAAAGAAGAAAAAGACAGAGCTGAAGAAAAGGGCCGCTGATAAAGGAAAGTATTTTCATTGCAACAATGATGGCCACTGGAAGCAAAACTACCCTACTTACCTGGCCATCCTGAAGAATAAGGAGGTAGGTCCTTCTGCAGGTATGCTCATTATTGAGTCTAACCTTATGATTTTTTCTGCATCCAGTTGGGTGCTTGACTTTGGTTTTAGTGCTCATTTGTGCACTTCCATGAAGGATCTTAAGGATAGCAGGAGGCTGAGGGATGGTGACATGATCCTACGCATAAAAAATGGAGCAAGAGTTGTTGCCATGATCGTGAAAACATACTCTCTTCGACTACCATCTGGTTTAGACTTAGTATTAAAAGACTGTTATTATATGCCTGCAGCAAGCAAAAATTTGATTTCTGTTTCATGCCTAGTACTAGAAGGCTATATAATTAGTTTTCTTAAGGACTATTGTAACATTCTTTATGAAAGAAATAAAATTATAAGTGGTTTTCTTATTAACGGTCTTTACTAGTTACATATTGATGTATCTATTTTTCATATCGAGCAAAATGTGAATGCTATGAAATGACCTAGGGATAGTCCATATGATAGGTATCTATGGCACCTAAGACTAGATCATATAGCAGAAGATAGGGTTAACAAATTAGAGAAAACTGGGCTATTGAGTTCGTTGACTTTCGAGTCATATCCAATTTGTGAATCTTGTCTTCATGGCAAAATGACTAAGCTCTCTTTTGTAGAACATGAAGAAAGGGCAACGGATCTTCTTGCCCTAGTACATACTAATGTGTGCGGCCTATTTGATGTGCCGGCTAGAGGCAACTTTGTCTACTTCATAATCTTTATCGATGATTTATCTAGGTATGGGTATGTGTATCTTATGAGATACAGGTCTGAAGCTTTTAAAAAGTTTAAAAAATTTAGACAGAAAGTAGAAAAGCAAACTAAAAATTTCATTAAGATTCTTCGATCAGATCGGGAAGGTGAATACCTTAGTCGAAAATTCCTAGACCATCTAAAGAATAATGGCATAGTCTCTCAATGGACTCCACCTGAAATACCTTAACTCAATGGGGTTTTAGAATGGAGGAATCGGATCCTATTAGATATGGTTCGATCCATGATGAGCTTCATAGACCTTCCTAATTTTCTTTGGAGATACTATTTGTTAACTGCAATATACTTATTGAATATGGTTTCTTCTAAAATCATTCCTACCACACTGTATGAGATATGGTATGGTAGGAAATCAAGTCTGAGTCATCTCAGAATTTGGGATTGTTCGGCTCATATCAAAAGACAACAAGCGGATAAGTTAGACTTTAGATTCTTTAGAGCTTGATTTTTAGGATATCCTAAAAAGTCATTAGGATATTATTTCTACATTCCAGAAGATCATAATGTGATTATGAGTCGACATGCCATCTTTCTTGAAAAATAGTTTATTCAAGATAGCGGCATTGGAAAGCAGATCAAACTCGATGAGAAAGTCTCATAAGAGCAACGAGCTAAGGACCAAATAGAACCAAATCAGATTGAGCCAATACAATCACTACCTCCTCCACCTCGTAGATCGAAAAGAATTTTCCATCCCCCTGAGAGGTACTTGGTACTATTTCAGAAAAAGTAGAGAAAATATTTCTCGTAGGTAATGGAGTTTATGGTGATGATCCCAAAATCTATAACGAGGTGATATCGGATATCGACTCCGAGAAATGATTAGAGGCAATGAAGTCAGAAATTGACTCGATGCACTCAAACCAAGTCTGAACCTTAGTAGATCCACCAAAAGGTATAGTACCTATTGGGTGTAAATGGATCTACAAGAAAAAGATTGGTGCAGATGAGAATGTGGAGACATTCAAAGCTAGATTAGTGGAAAAAGATTATAGTCAATGTGAAGGCATTAACTATCAGGATACCTTTTCGTCAGTAGCTATGCTGAAATCTATCTACACATTGCTTGCTATTTCAGCCTATTTCGATTATGAAATATATCAAATGGACATGAAAATGGCATTCTTAAATGGATATCTTAAGAAAGATATCTATATGGAATAACCTCTAGGTTTCACATCCAGTGATACTGATCATAAGTTATGCAAGCTGCAAAGGTCCATATATATACTTAAGCAAGCATCTTAGAGCTGGAATACTCATTTTAATGATGTAATCAAATTATTTAGTTTCATCAAAAATGAGGAGGAACCATGTATCTTCAAAAAGGTCAGTGGGAGCGCTGTTGTCTTTCTGATATTGTACGTGGATGATATCCTTTTTATTGAAAATGATATTTCCATGTTGACCACAGTTAAAATATGGTTATCCAAAAAATTCTCCATGAAAAATCTAAGAGAAGAATCCTTTATTCTAGGAATTAAGGTCATAGAGATAGACCAAATAGGATGCTAAGACTTTCATAGAAGATGTACATAGAAGAAGTGCTAAAG
The DNA here is from genome assembly GCA_006176705.1 of Cocos nucifera. Taxonomy (NCBI): domain Eukaryota; kingdom Viridiplantae; phylum Streptophyta; class Magnoliopsida; order Arecales; family Arecaceae; genus Cocos; species Cocos nucifera. The sequence continues at coordinate 13,613 of QRFJ01005708.1, forward strand.
AGGTTTAGCATGAAAAACTCTAAGAGGGGTTTCATACCCTTCAGACATGGCATTCATCTTTCCAAGAAAATGAGCCCTAGCACACCTGAGAAAATAGAACGCATGAGCAAGATCCATTATGCTTCAGCAATAGGGAGCCTTATGCATGCCATGTTATGTACATGACCTGATATAGCCCATGCTATGAGTGCCATAAGTAGATATTAGTCGAATTCAGATGAAGAACACTGAACTTTTGTGAAATGTATCCTTAAGTACTTGAGAAGAACTAAGGACATGTTGTTGGTTTTTGGTAATAAAGAACTCCAAGTCCAGGGGTATACAGACTTGAATTTTATATTTGATGTAGATGATCGAAAGTTAACATCTAGAAGTCTGTTTGTATGTAATAGTGGAGCTGTCAGTTGGAAGAGTTTCAAGCAGACAGTGATAGCAGATTCCATCATGGAAGCAGAATACATCGCTGCATCAAAAGCTATGAAGGAGGCATTTTGGTATAAGAAGTTTTCCGCAGAGATTGGAGTGATGCCATCAGATGCCATTCCTCTTTACTGCATCAACAATGGCACCATAGCCCTTGCTAAGGAGCTGAGGTCTCATCAAAAATTCAAGCTCATCGAGCGGTAATATCACCTCATCCATAATTATCTCAAGAAGGATTACGTCGAGATTAAGAGAGTCGACTCCGCAGACAATGCGGCGGATCCACTTAAAAAGTCGTTGGGCCAACAGAAGATTGAAGCCCACCTTGAAAAGATGGGACTTAGATTTATAGCCAATTAGCATTAGGTCAAGTGGGAGTTTGTTAGACATGTGTGTCCTAGAAGCCAGAATTGGCTAATACTTGTTATACACTTCTAAAAGCAAAATTATAATTTTGACTATAAATAATAAAAGAATTATTTTCTATCATAATGTGTATTTAGTGTCTGTCATACATCCCTTGAGTTAATGATAACGATAATTCTAATTTTCAAAAGTTGAAAATTTAAGATAAGAATTTTTATTATTAACTCATAAAATGCTCCTGACTATAGGATCATCATAAGGATGGTGATTGATCCTGAAGGTTGGTGTATAATTGCTTCTTTATGGTAGATGAGTCTTGAGTCTATGGTGTAGAGACATCAGAGCGAGAGTATAGGTACTCGTTAGAGAACGAGGGCACTAAGCATGACCACCTCGAGCAATCATAAGGAAGTCTACCTTCTCATCAATGACTAGCTCGAAGTTGCAGTGGTGTGTCTGGTTCTTTGATCTGAGGTGCATCGACAGTTCACCTTGAGGATGTTAAAGTTTGACTACACCATGACTCGATCTCCTAGCCATTCGAAACTCTGAGGTGTATGTTGGCTATATCATGTTCATTGTAGAAATTGGATTGCACCAAGAGGGAATCTATCTACCTCAGTAGATGAGAAGCAACCCTATGATGATCATGAGAATCAAGTTCATAAGCCCATGGCCATGGCAGAGTGAAATAATAGAAATGGTTTCCATTAAGGTTTTCACATTGAACTTGAATCAAATGATTAAATCATATGATAGAAATTAGGATTTGATGAGTTCACCTTAACCCTAATCTGATCGGGGCTCAAGATAGAAGAACTTAATCACATAGGTAGCTGCATCGATAGGTTCATTTTTAGTTTTGATGGATTGCCACCATATACTGCTAGGTGTCACTGGTGAATTTTGGGAGCAATTAGAATAATTTGGATGATCGATCATTCCAGTTGTCTGAATCAAAGAAGTTTTGATCCATCAGAAGGTGTTTCGATGATATCGATGATAGAGATCATGACATATCCCATTACCATATAGAACTGAACCTAACTAGATAACACAAATAAGGGTTTGGATCTGGATATCATCAATTGGACTAACCTAGTTCAATTGATTTGAATTAGATTCAATTAGGTTTAAGAAAATCGTGCTAGCACATGATTGAGCCTAACGTTCTCCTTCTATAATCATTAAAAGTTGTCTCGACTGAGCCAAATAAGTTTGTGCTCACTCAGGTACCTTTACTTGGCCTGATTGGAGCTTGTCCAGATCAGAAAAGGATTGTCTTAATTTATGAGATAAATTTGAGACAACACCTACCATTTTTTGTCACCTGTTAATTCTTGTCTTTTGACTTTGGCCAAACGTTGACCATTGATACTTAGACATCTGCCCATGTGTCATGCACCCATAGGAGATTTATTTTGGATCAGTCAACCCGCTAAAAAGTAGGTGGACCAGGGGCGCATGCCTAGGGAGGTGTGCACCCATGGATAGAGGCGCCTTGAGTCCCATACAGATGGGACTCCAGTTATTGCGGACTCCAATTACTTTGGGGTTTCTACTTAGGTGGCACCAAGGCATAGACTTTGACCAGTCTTAGGCACCATCTAAGGATAATTAAGAGGGGCTCTTGTTAGATATATGTGCCCTAGAAGCCAAAATTGGCTAACACTTGTAATACATTTCAAAGGACAAAATTATAATTTTGACTAATATCAATAAAATGGGTTATTTTCTATCACATATGTGTATTTAGTATCTATGATACATCCTTTGAGTTAATGGTAATGATAATTCATATTTTCAAGAGTTGAAAATTTAAGACATGAATAATCATTATTAACTCATAAAATGCTCCCGACCATAGGATCATCACAAGGATGGTGATTGATCCAGAAGGTTGGTGTACAATCGCTTTTTCTTAGTAGATGAGTCTTGGATCTACGGTGTGGAGACACTAGAGTGAGAGTACAGGTACTCGTTAGAGAATGAGGGCACTGAGCGTGACCATCTCGAGTAGTCATTAGGGAGTCTACCTTCTCCTCAATGATTGACTCGATGCTGCAGTAGTGTGTCTGGTTCTTTGACCTGAGGTGCATCGGCAGTTCACCTTGAGGGTGTTATAGTTTGACTACACCATTACCTGGTCTCCTAGCCATTGGGAATCCTAAGATTTATGTTGGCTATAGCATCTTCATTATAGGAACTGGATAGCATCAAGATGGAATCTATCTACCTCAGTGGTAGAGGAGCAGCCCTATGATGATCATGAGAATCAAGTCCAAAAGCCCATGGCCATGGCAGAGTAAAATAATAGGAGTTTCTATTTAGATTTTCACATCGAACTTGAATCGAATGATTACATCATATGACAGAAACTAGGGTTTGACGAGTTCACCTAAACCCTAATATGATCGAGGCCCAAGGTAGAAGAAATTAATCACATAGGTAGCTACACCAAGAGGTCCATATTCAGCTCTGATGGGTTGCCACCATATACTGCTAGGTGTCACTGATAGATTTTGGGAGCAATTAGAATGATTTAGATGATCGATCATTCTAGTTGTTCGAATTAGAAGAGTTCTGATCCATCGAAAGAAGTTTTGATGATGTCGATGATAGAGATCATGACATATCCTATTACCATACAGAACTGGACCTAACTAGGTCATAGAAATAAGGGTTCGAATCTGGTGATCATCAATTGAACTGATCCAATTCAATTGATCTGAATGAGATTCAATTAGGTTCAAGAAAATCGTGCTAGCACTCGATTGAACATAACGTTCTTCTTTTACTATCATAAATAGTTGTCCTGATTGAGCCAAAAGAGCTTGTGCTCGATCAGAGGCCTTCACTTTGTCTGACTGAAGCTTGTCCAAGTTAGAAAAGGTTATCTTATTTTGTAAGACATTATCTGCCATTTTTGGTCATCTGCCATTTCTCGTTCTTTGACTTTGGTCAAAAGTTGACTTTTGACTGGTCAAATGTTGACCATAGATACTTTGACTTCTGTCCACATGTCACGCACCTATTGGAGGACTGGTGGGGGCTTGACCTCCTGTCAGAACCTGGCAAGAAGGAGGGCACACGCCTAGGGCCCTCCTGCCAAAACCTGGCAAGAAAGAGGGTGCACGCCACCGTAGGCGTGCACCCAAGTTGGAGGTGCCCAAGAGTCCCTGTTGGATAGGGACTCCATCTCCTTTTGGGATTTCAATTAGAGTTCTCCTAAGAACCAACATTGACTGGTCTTAGGTGCCTTCTATGGAGGAATCCAGGGGACTCTATTTCCACCAATCAGATTTAGATCTGATTTCATAAAGAATTGTTATTGGTTGGGAAGGAGAGGAGTTGGATCACAGACAGTCTATAAATAAGACCCTGCGCCCAACTCAAATAGCATTGAAAAAGGAATTCAATTCCCACACCCCAAGGCCTCCTCTCCCCTCTTCCTCCATGCCAAACCCACCTTCTCCCTCTCCTCTCCAGGTCCAAAAGTGTTTTGGATCTTAGTTGGTGCAATCCAGACGAGAGAAAGGCGACTGAAAGCTAGAAGGCTGCGCTGCTGCATAGGATAACTACTGATCTTCGAAGGAAATTTTGAAGATCCTCCAGATCAGATCCAGATCTAAATTTTGGAGATGTGATAGAGAAGAAGAGGATCTTCAGATCCAGCCTAAGTGGATACCGATAGAGGTCAGGTACTTGCGTGGCTAGATCCAAAACCTTCCGCTGCTTACAGGATCATCAACGGGTAATAGGATTACCCACTTCAAGGTAAATTAAATTTAATTTAATTTATCTAAATTTATTTTAATTATTAAAATAGTAGATATCAGATCTAAAATATCTCAGATTTAATCTAAAACAAAGAGAAAAAATTTTGAAATATATCTCTTGATCTGATCAGATCTGAACGAACCTAGTCCGAAAAATCAGAATTTTCCTTCAACTGGTATCAGAGCCAAGGTTCTAAAAATATTTAGATATAATTTTAAATTTATTTTAATTAGAAAAATAAGTGATTTTAGATGCCACATGAGATGTGATCAGATCTGAAATCAGAAAAAATTAAAATTAAATGATTTGGATCTAAGATTAGAAAATTTGCATGACTAGTTCTAAAATAGAATAGTTCTATAGAATAGTCTTGTATGTTTTTAATTTAATTTGATTAAATCATATTTTAGATCTATTTATTTACTACTTTTTGATATTATAATGGTTATAATAACATCTAAAAAATAGCAAATAAAAGTTATTTAATTTTAAACATCATATGAGATATGATTGATGCATGTCTAGACTAGTTGCAGAATAGTTCTACATAATTATCTAGATTAGAATTTATTTTGATTAGATCAATTTAAATCTAATTTTTTAGATTATTATAAGATAATTTAGATCTGAAAATATGCATAATTAGATACATGAGAAGTATGCAAAATATGCCATGATTAGATCTAATTTGTATATGAGATATATGATATAGATCTAAAACTGTTTTGTAGCATTGCATGTTCCTGATTAAGGCATTCCTCTTGGCCGTCCGATCATAAGAATGAAGAAGAGTTTAAAGGCCCTCTCCTTCCATCTGATGGGGTGTTCTTATGACGTGTAGGGTTGCAGCATATTCGTCCTTAATTAGAAATCCAAAACTTACTTTCTGCAAAACCCTAGATCCTGAAACCCTAGGATTTATTATGCATATTTTGTTTATAAACCCTACTTAATTAAAAATTAAGATTATGAAATATTAATTAGATCTAAAATTGAGAATTTTAGATCTAAGACATATTCATAATACTGGGTTCGAGCTTGGGTAGCTCAATTAGGTCTAAGCGGTTGATCAAACCGAATCAAAAGTTGGTTAGATAGGATCAATAATGCTTAAATTGACTAGCCTAATAGGATTAAGTCTGGGTCAAGATCGAGTCACGATCAAGCAAGACCTAATTAGGCTCAAAGGTTAGAGTCTGAATTATAGGCTAACCCGATTGGTTCTGACTCAATAATTTGGTGTCTAAGGTAAGTTTGGCACATACGACCGACTGGTTTTTAATTGGAAGCTACTCGACCTGAATGCATTCTTGTACGAGTTAATGGCATATTCCGTCCACCGATCTTACTTATCTGGCCATATCTGTTGACACAGTTTTGATCTCAAGTGGTCAATAATCCGAGCTAACCCATGCCACTAGGTTAGTCATAATTGTTATGACTATGACAAGTCTAGTTTAATGAGACCTGAATCAATTCTCCCCAAGAAAAGATTAAGTCTGAGGTCTTCCACCATTGTAGATGTACGGGCCCTTTCCGAGGTTGATTATTCTTGACTGGATATAGTGGCTCAGTTGCACCAAGAAGATGCAACCATGTCTATTAGGCATTGGATGCTATGGGTTGGAGGATGAGTTGGGCTCAATATTCCAGATACGGTGAGAGACTCAATTAGGAATCCAGTCTGTGCAAATGATGGGTCTGACTTAACTAAGGAGTGGATCAATATTCTAGATACGGTGAGATTCATGAATTAGAGACCAAGTTTGGGTGCACCATGATTAGATAATCATTGAACAAGAGTTGTTCACTCATTGGCTAATCCATCACCAATAACTGTTAGGTGAGGTGATGAGTCAGTTGATGAGATCGCACCACCCACTAGAAATCATTAATCATGGGAAGTTTTGCATCTCTACAGAGGGAGTGTAGGGATCCGAGAAAATGGTGGGAGCTAATTTGTTTAAAAATAAAATTCTTAAACAAATTGGTCAAGTCATAATTACAATATCTAACTAGAATCTTTGACTCTCTACAGAAAAATATCTGCGTCCAACCTATTGGCACATATCCTGGACACACATAGACTGACTAACCCAATTATAAAGATTGGCTCAGGAACTACAAATAAGTTTTGGGTTTCAAAAAGTTAATCCATGTATTGGACCAGGATCCTCCCACCTTACCAGCCCGTCCATCCATTGAACAGAGAGCATCTCTGGAAAAATGGATAGATGAAGATAATAAGGCCAGATATTACATGTTGGGCTCGATGTCTGATGAGCTCCAGCGACAACATGAAGATATCGGGACTGCTCGTTAAATGTTGGCTCACCTACAGAAGATGTTTGAAAAATAGAGTCGTGCAGCCAAATATCAAGTCACGAAATGACTTTTTAAGGCTAAGATGCGTGATGGGCAGTCAGTCCAAGATCACTACTTGATGATGATCAAGGACTTGGAAGAGCTTGAGAAGCTTGATATGAAGTTGGACTTGGATCTGCAGAACAATGTTATTCTGCAATCCTTGACTGATGCATATGGGCAATTCATCATGAATTACCACATGCATAAACATCAAAATTTCTTAGCCGAATTAATGAACATGCTGGTCACCGCTGAGCTTTCTATGAAAGGTTCTAAAGGCTCAGTTCTTGCTATGGAACGAACTTCTTCCAAAAGAAAGTCTTATGGAAAGAAAAAGAAGTCTACAAAAAAGTAGAAGGTGGAAAGAACAAAGAAGAAGAAGGCAGAGCAGAAGAAAAAGGTCGATGTCAAAGAAAAGTGTTCCCATTACAATAGCGATGGCCATTGGAAGCGGAACTGCCCTACTTACCTACCACCCTGAAGAACAAGAAGGAAGGTCCTTTTGGAGGTATGCTCGTTATTGAGCCTAATCTTATGGTTTCTTCAGCATCCAGTTGGGTGCTTGATTCTGGTTCTAGTGCTCATCTGTGCACTTTCATGCAGGGTCTTGAGGATAGCAAGAGGCTGAGGGATGGAGACATGATCCTACGCATCGATAATGGAGCAAAAGTTACTGCAGTAGCCATGGAAACATATCCTCTTCGATTACCATCTGGTTTAGACTTAGTTTTGAAAGACTGTTATTATGTGCCTACAGCCAGCAGAAATTTAATTTCTGTTTCATGCTTAGCACTAGAAGGCTATGTGATTTCCTTCTTTAAGGACCATTGTAACATTCTTTATGAAAGAAATAAAATTGCAAATGGTTTCCTTATTAATGGTCTTTATCAGCTACATATTGATGTACCTATTCTAACATCGAGCAAAATGTGAATGCCAAACGACCTAGGGATAGTCCAAACGATAGGTATCTATGGCACCTAAGGTTAGGTCATATAGCAGAAGATAGGATCAACAAATTGGAGAAAAATGGGCTATTGAGTCCATTGACTTTCGAGTCATATCCAACTTGTGAATCTTGTCTTCAAGGTAAAATGACTAAACTCCCTTTTGTTGGACATGGGGAAAGGGCCACAGATCTCCTTGCCCTAGTACATACTGATGTGTGTGGCCCATTTGATGTGCCGGCAAGAGGCAATTTTGTCTACTTTGTTACCTTTACCGATGATCTATCTAGGTATGGGTATATGTATCTTATAAGGCATAAGTTTGAAGCTTTTGAAAAGTTCAAAGAATTCAAACATGAAGTAGAAAAATAAACTAAAAAACCCATTAAGATTCTTCGATCAGATCGAGAAGGTGAATACCTTAGCTGGAAATTCCTAGACTATCTAAAGAAAAATGGCATAGTCTCTCAATGGACTCCATCAGGAACACCTCAACTTAACATGGTTTCAGAATGGAGAAATTGGACTCTATTGGATATGGTCCGATCCATGATGAGCTTCACAGGCCTCCCTGATTTCCTTTGGGAACACTCATTGTTAACTTCAATCTATCTATTGAATAGGGTTCCCTCTAAAACCGTTCCTACCACATCGTATAAGATATGGCACGGTAAGAAATCAAGTCTAAGTCATCTCAGAATTTGGGATTGTCCAGCTCATGTCAAAAGACAACAAGCGGATAAGTTAGAGTATAGGTCCTTTAGAGCTCGATTCATAGGATATCCTAAAGAGTCATTAGGATACTATTTCTACATTCCAGAAGACCACAATGTGATTGTGAGTCGACATGCCATCTTTCTTGAAAAATAGTTTATTCAAGATAGCGGCATTGAAAAGTAGATCAAGCTTGATGAGAAAGTCTCACAAGTACAATGAGCTAAGGACCAATTGGAACCAAATCAGGTCGAGCCAATAAGAACACTACCTCCTCCACCTCATAGATTGGAAAGAGTTTCCTATCCCCCTAAGAGATACTTACATATTATTTCAGAGGAAGTAGAGAAAATGTTCCTCATAGGTAATGGTGCTCATGGTGATGATCCCAAAACCTACAACGAGACGATATCAGATATCAACTCCAAGAAATGGCTAGAGGCAATGCAGTCAAAAATTGACTCGATGCACTCAAACCAAGTCTGGACCTTGGTAGATCCACCAGAAGGTATAGTACCTATTGGATGTAAATGGATCTTCAAGAGAAAGATTGGCGCAGATGGAATGTGGAGACATTCGAGGCTAGACTAGTGGCAAAAGGTTATAGTCAATGCAAAGGCATTGACTATCAGGATACCTTTTCCCCAGTGGCTATGCTAAAATTCATCCGCACATTGCTTGTCGTTGCAGCCTATTTCGATTATGAAATATGGAAAATGGACGTGAAAATAGCATTCCTGAATGGATATCTTGAGGAAGATATCTATATGGAACAGCCGCTAGATTTCACATCCAGTGATACTAATCACAAGGTTTGCAAGCTGCAATGGTCCATATATGGACTTAAGCAAGCATCTCGGAGCTAGAACACTCATTTCAATGATGTGATCAAAACATTTGGTTTCATCAAAAATGAAGAGAAACCATGTATTTTCAAAAAGATCAGTGGGAGCGCTGTTGTCTTCCTCGTATTGTACGTGGATGACATCCTCCTTATTGGGAATGATATTCCCATGTTAACAACAGTCAAAATATGGTTGTCCAAGAAATTCTCCATGAAAGACCTAGGTGAAGCATCCTTTATTCTAGGAATTAAGGTCTATAGGGATAGACCGAATAGGATGCTAGGACTTTCATAAAAGATGTACATAGAGAAAGTATTAAAGAGGTTTAGTATGGAAAACTCTAAGAGGGGATTAATATCCTTCAGACATGGTATTCATCTTTCTAAGAAGATGTGCCCTAGCACACCTAAGAAAATAGAATGCATGAGCAAGATCCCTTATGCCTCTACAATAGGGAGCCTCATGTATGCCATGCTATGTACACGACCTAATATAGCCCATGCTGTGAGTGTCACAAGCAGATATCAGTCAAATCCAGGTGAAGAACACTGGACTTCTGTGAAATGTATCCTTAAGTACTTGAGAAGAACTAAGGATATGATCTTAGTCTTTGGTAATGGAGAACTCCAAGTCCAAGGATACACAGACTCAGATTTCATGTCCGATATAGATGATCATAAGTCGACATCTAGGAGTCTATTTGTGTGCAATGGTGGTGCTGTCAGCTGGAAGAGTTTCAAGCAAATGGAGATAGCAGATTCCACCATGGAAGCAGAATATATCGCTGCATTAGAGGCTACGAAGGAAGCATTCTGGTATAAGAAGTTTGCTGCAAAAATTGGAGTAATGCCATCAGATGCCATTCCTTTATACTGCGACAATAATGGCGCCATAGCCCTTACTAAGGAGCCAAAGTCTCACCAGAAATCCAAGCACATAGAACGGCGATACTACCTCATCTGCGGTTACCTCGAGAAGGGTTATGTCGAGGTCAAAAGAGTCAACTCCATAGATAACGTGGCAGATCTACTTACAAAGCTGTTGGACCAGCAGAAGATCGAAGCCCACCTTGAGACGATGGGACCAGACTTGTAGCCAATTAGCTTTAGGACAAGTCGGAGATTGTTAGATATATGTGCCCTAGAAGCCATAATTGGCTGACACTTGTAATACACTTCTAAGGGCAAAATTATAATTTTGACTAATATCAATAAAATGAGTTATTTTCTATCACATATGTGTATTTAGTGTCTGTGATACATCCTTTAAGTTAATGGTAATGATAATTCATATTTTCAAGAGTTGAAAATTTAAGACATGAATAATCATTATTAACTCATAAAATGCTCCCGACCATAGGATCATCACGAGGATGGTGATTGATCCAGAAGGTTGGTGTACAGTCGCTTCTTCTTAGTAGATGAGTCTTGAGTCTATGGTGTGGAGACACCGAAGTGAGAGTACAGGTACTCGTTAGAGAATGAGGGCACTGAGCGTGACCATCTCGAGTAGTCATTAGGGAGTCTACCTTCTCGTCAATGACTGACTCGATGCTACAGTAGTGTGTCTGGTTCTTTGATCTGAGGTGCATCGGTAGTTCACCTTGAGAGTGTTATAGTTTGACTATACCATTACTCGGTCTCCTAGCCATTCGGAACCCTGAGGTGTATATTGGCTATAGCATCTTCATTGTAGGAACTGGATAGCATCAAGATGGAATTTATCTACCTCGGTGGTAGAGGAGCAGCCCTATGATGATCATGAGAATCAAATTCAGAAGCCCATGGCCATGGCAGAGTGAAATAATAGAAAGAATTTCTATTTAGATTTTCACATCGGACTTGAATTGAATGATTACATTATATGACAGAAACTATGGTTTGACGAGTTCACCTAAACCCTAATCTGATCGAAGCCCAAGATAGAAGAACTTAATCACATAGGTAGCTACACCAAGAAGTTTGTATTCAGCTCTGATGGGTTGCCACCATATACTGCTAGGTGTCACTGGTGGATTTTGGGAGCAATTAGAATGATTTAGATGATCGATCATTCTAGCTGTTCGAATCAGAAGAGTTCTGATCCATCGAAAGGAGTTTCGATGATGTCGATGATAGAGATTATGACATATCCCATTACTATACAGAACTGAACCTAACTGGGTCACACAACAAGGGTTTGAATTTGGTGATCATCAATTGAACTGATCCAATTCAATTGATCTGAATGAGATTCAATTAGGTTCAAATAAATCATGCTTGCACTCGATTGAACCTAACGTTCTTCTTTTACTATCATAAATAGTTGTCCTAACTGATCCAAAGGAGTTTGTGCTCGATCAGAGGCCTTCACTTTGTCTGACTGGAGCTTGTCCAAGTCAGAAAAGATTGTCTTATTTTGTAAGACATTACCTGCCATTTTTGGTCACCTGCCATTTCTCGTTCTTTGACTTTGGTCAAAAGTTGACTTTTGACTGGTCAAATATTGACCATAGATACTTTGACTTCTGTCCATGTATCATGCACCTATTGCAGGACTGGTGGAGGCTTGCCCCTACCAGAACCTGACAAGGAGGAGGGCGCACGCCACCCTAGGCATGCGCCTAAGTTGGAGGCGCCCAGGAGTCTCTGTTGGATAGGGACTCCTTCTTTTTGGATTTTAATTAGAGTTCTCCTAAGAACCAACTTTAATAGATCTTAGGCACCCTCTAAGGAGGAATCTAGGGGACTCTATTCCCACCAATTAGATTTAGATCTGATTTCACAAAGAATTATGATTGGTTGGGAAGGAGAGGAGTTGGATCACAAACAGTCTATAAATAAGACCCTGCGCCCAACTCAAATAGCATTGAAAAAGGAATTCAATTCCCACACCCCAAGGCCTCCTCTCCCCTCTTCCTCCATGCCAAACCCACCTTCTCCCTCTCCTCACCACGTCCAAAAGTGTTTTGGAGCTTGGTTGGTGCAATCCAGATGAGAGAAAGGCGACTGAAAGCTTGAAGGCTGCGCTGCTGCATAGGACAACTGCTGATCTTCGAAAGAAGTTTGAAGATCCTCTAGATCAGATCTAGATCTAATTTTTGGAGACATGATAGAGAAGAAGAGGATCTTCAGATCCAGCCCGAGTGGATGCCGGTAGAGGCCAGGCACTTGCGTGGCTAGATCCAGAACCTTCTGCTGCTTACAGGATCATCAACGGATAATAGGATTACCCACTTCAAGGTAAATTAAATTTGATTTAATTTATTTAAATTTATTTTAATTATTAAAATAATAAGTATCAGATCTAAAACATCCTAGATCTGATCTAGATTAAAGAAAAAAATTTTAAAATATATCTCTTGATCTGATCAGATCTGAACGAACCTGGTCCGAGAAATCAGGATTTTCCTTTAGCTCTTATCTGATTGGATCAAGTGATGTCATCCCACCAATCAAATTTAGATCTGATTGTATGAAGCAACATGATTAGCCAGGATGATGTGGCACTGCATGGCATAGTAGGGTCTATAAAAATCCTGTCTGCACCTAACTTTGAAGAGGATCTCTAATAGCCCATGCCACAAGGCTGCCCCTCTCCCTCCTCCATGCCATCTTCAAGTCCCCTCTCTCCTCTCCACACCCAAGGGGATTTGGGCTCTAGTTTGGTGCGATCCAGGCAAGAGAAAGGTGACGAGAAGGGAAGAAGGCGGCACTACTTCAAGAGATGATTCTAGATCTTCAAAAGAAGTTTTGAAGATCCTCCAAATTAGATCCAAATCTAATATTTGGAGAGGTGATAAAAAAGGAGAAGATCTTCAGATCCAACCTGAGTAGATACAAATAGAGGCCAGGAACTTACGTGGCTAGATCTAGAACCTCAGGCAATCAGCAGGATCATCACAGGGTAATTTGATTACCCAACAAAAGGTATAAAATTAAATTAAATTTAATTTACTTTTATTTTATTTTATTAGATCTATAAAATTAGATCTAAAATAACTTAGATCTTATCTGAATTCAATTTTTTTTTTTTGAAATATCTCTCTTGATCCATTCAGATCTGAACGAATCTGATCTGAAAAATCTAAATTTTTTCTTTAATATTTTCTTAGGAAGATTTAATTTAGGACTCTTTAAACTTGAATTAATCATAATAATTATGACTAATCTAGTGGCATGGATTGGCTCAAATTGTTAGTCACCTCAAATCAGAATTAGATCGACACAAATGGCCAGGTAAGTGATATCGGTGGAAAGGATATGCTATTAACTTGACAAGAACGCATTCTAGTCAAGTAGCTCTCAATTAAAAATCTATCGATTATATCTTCCAAACTTACCTTAGATACCAAATTATTGAATCAGAATCAATTAGATTAGCCTACAATCTAGGCTTGAACCATGGAGCCAAATTAGGTCTTGACTTGATTGAGTCACATCTCAATGTGATTCGATCTTGACTCAGACTTAATCCTATTAGGTTGGTCAAATCTAAGCTTTCTTTGATCTCACCTTACTAACCCTTGATTTAGTTTGATCAACCGCTAGACCTAATTGAGCTACCCAAGCCCAAACCCAATTTTATGAATATATCTTAGATCTAAAAATTTATAATTTTTAGACCTAATTAATTTTATAATCTTAATTCTTAATTAAATTTTAGATTCATGAATAAAATATGTAATAAAATCTTAAGATTTTAGGATCTAGGATTTTATAGAAAATAAGTTATGATTTTTTATTAAGAATGAATGCGCAGCACCCCTACACATCATAAGAACACCCCATCGAATGGAAGAAGTATGCCTTTAAATCCTACTTTATTCTTATGATTGGATGGCTAAGGAGAATGTCTTAATCAAAAATATAATTTCTACTACAAAACTAGTTAGATCATGTATCACATATACAAAAGATCTAACCTATACATGTCTTGCATACATCTCATGTATCATAACTTAATCAATCATGCATACTTTCAGATCTAAAATATCATATATTAAATTTAAAAAATAAAATTTTAAATTTGATCATATCAAAAATAAAACTATTCTAGACATCTTACAGAACTATTCTATAAATAGTCTAAGCATGCATCTTTCATATCTCATAAGAATAAAATAAAAATTAAAAATTTTATTTTCTATTTTTTAGATCTAATTACAAAAATTATAACATCAAAAAAATAAAAATAAAATAGATCTAAAATCATATTTAACCAATTTATCAATGTGATTATACTAGACTATACATAGAACTATTCTATTCCTAGTTTAGTCATGCATCTCATACATTATAGATCTAAATCATAAAATTTTTAATTTTCTAATTTTAGATTTAATTACATCTGATGTGATATCTAAAATATTTTAATATTAGATCATAAATAAAAATTAAATTAGATCTAAAATAGATATGATGAACTGCCAACTTGGCTCTGATACCAATTGAAGGAAAAACCCTATTTTCCTTGCATAAGATTGTTAAGATCTGATTGGATCTGAAGAAATATTTTAAAAAAAATTTTCTATGATCCTAATCAAATCTGAGACATCTCGAATCTAATCTTAAAGATCTGGTATTATATAATAAAAATAAAATTAAATCTAATTTAATTTCATATCTTGTATTTGGGTAATTAGATTACCCTATGATGATCCTGAATGATCCTAAGGTTCTGAAAGGAGCCACACATAAGCTTAGCCTCTACCTATGTCCACTAGAGTAGGATCTAGAGGTCCTCTCCTTTTGAATCACCCCTTCAAAAGTTAGATCTGGATCTGATCTTGAAATTCTTTAAAACTTCTTTTGAAGAAGCAGCGGTCGTTTCTTTCAGCAATGCTGCCTTCTTCCTGATCTAGGTGCCTTTCTTCCTTGGATGGAATTTGAACCTATGCCCAACTCCTTAGGCATGGAGAGGGGAGAGAGGATCAAAGGGAGGCATGGAAGAGAGGAGGGCAGCCTTATAGCATGGTGAAAAGAAAAAGCTCATAAATCATAGGTGCAGACAGGATTTAAATAGACCCTACTATGCCATGCAGTGCCACATCATCCCAACTAGTCAGAGGCCTTCATTCAATTAGATCTAAATTTAATTGGTGGGATGATGTCATCTAATCTAATCAAATGAGAGTCCCTCAAAAATTCACATAGGTGGCGCCCAAACTGGATAAAGCAAAAGTGTTTGGTGCCTAGGTATTTAAATCCGTCATGAAACCCTAGGACTCCATCTCTTATCCATATGAGGCACATGCCTAGAATGGTGTGCACCCTCTCTCTTGCCTCTTTTAGTAGGGGAACAAGAGCCCCAAGTGCTCTCCTATAGGTGCATGACACATGGCCCTATGTCCAAGTGTCCAGGATCAATTATTGACCTATGTCCAAAAATAGGAATTAGCAGATGATAGAAATTGGTAGGTGTTATTTTGAATCTATCTAATGAATTAAGATAATCCTTTTTTGATCTGAAAAAGCTCCAATCAGACTAAGACAAGATTCTTGAGTGAATCCAAATAAATTTGGCTCAGTCGAGATGAACCAAAATGATTATAAAAGGAGAATGTTAGGCTCAATCATATGCTCGCATGATTTCCTTGAACCTAATTGGATCTAATCAAAATCAATTGAATTGGGTTAGTCTAATTGATGACATTCAGATCCAAACCCTTATTTGTGTGACTCAGTTAGGTTCTGTTTCGTATGGTAATGAGACATGTCATGATCTCTATCATCGACATCATTAAAATACCTTTCGATAGACCAAAACTTTTTTAATTCATACAATTCGAATGATCGATCATCTAAATCATTCTAATTGCTCTCAAAATCCATCAGTGATATCTAGCAGTATTTGGTGATAATCCATCAGAACTAAAAGCGAATCTCTCGATGCAGCTATCTGTGTGATTGAGTTTTTCTATCTTAAGCCCCGATAGTATTAGGGTTAAGGTGAACTCATCAAACCCAATACCTATCGTATGAATTAATCATTCAATTCAAGTTCAATGTAAAACTCTAATAGAAACTCTTTCTATCATCTTCACTTTGCTATGGCCATGGACTTAAGGACTCAATCTCATGATTATCATAGGACTACTCCTCTTCTACCGAGATAGATAGATCTCCTATTGGTGCAATCCAATTCCTACAATGAACATGCTAAAGCCAATATACACCTCAGAATTTTGAATCGCTAGAAGAATGAGTTATGGTGTAGTCAAACTATAACACCCTCAAGGTGAACTACCGATGCACCTCAGATCAAAGAACCAGACACTCCACTGCAACATCGAGTCAGTCATCGACGAGAAGGTAGACTTTCATATGACTGCTCGAGGTGGTCAAGCTCAGTGCGCTCATTCTCTAATGAGTACTTGTATTATCACTCCCATGTCTCCACACCATAGATTCAAGAAACATCTATCCTAAAAAAGTGATCATACCCCAACCTTTCAAATCAATCACCATCCTCGTGATGATCCTACGGTCAGGAGCAGTTTATGAGTTAATTATGAAAATTTATGTCTTAAATTTTTAACTCCTTGAAAATATGAATTATCATTACCATTAACTCAAAGAATGTATCACAGACACTTTAAGTACATACTATGATAGAAAATAATCTATTTATTAATTTATAGTCAAAATTATAAAGTTGCCCTTAAAAGTGTATTATAAGTGTCAGTCTATCTGGCTTCTAAGGCACACATCTAACACCTTTTATACCCCAGCAACCTAGTTAGGAATAGAAGGTGAACCTCATCCTAATAAGAATATTAGCTAACTGCATCAGGAATAGAAGGTGGACCACATCCTGACATGGATAAAGATCCTATGGAGAATTGAAGACCTCTGATTCTTAAACTAGTGACGTGGGGTAGAGGTCCTCTCAATGGTCCTTTTGTATCTCGGCAATCTAGTTAGGAATAGGAGGTAAACCTCATCCTAACAAGAAAATTAGTCGACCATATCAGCAGCAGGAGGTGGACCTCATCCTAACATGGACGAAGATCCTATGGGAGAATTGAAGGCCTCTAGTTCTTAAATAGGGGAAAGAGTACAAGTATGAAGTTTTAGTTCCTAAATGGACCAAAAAATCCTCGTTCATGGATAAGGGGGACAAATGTTCAAAACACAGAACAAGAATTGTAATTCTGAAATGATGTTAGAGTCGGATACAATGAGAAAATAAAGTACAATGGTAAGCAACAAGCTAAGGTGGAACACAAATTGATAAATGAAAGAAATTTTATTTCATTAAAAATAAAGGTTATTACACGGGACATCAAGTCTGATTACAAAAAAGAGGAAGAAGATGAAGTCCTACTCAGAGTCAGACTTCAAACTACCAGCTCCAGCCATTACAAGAAAGAGTTTTAGGCCTTTAATTCTTTTCTCAAGCCTCTACCTTGCTGCCAGGCTCTCCCTCAGCATCCTCTCCCACCTGCATGATTCTTCTTCTATCTCTCTCAACTTCTTCCTAAGAACCATTGATTCGGCTTTAGCATCCTTGACAGCATCTTCTTGATAACTCATCCAAATCCTCAGCTATTGTAGCTTGACCATTTTCTTTGTATATATCGTTAACAAGTTCTTTAAGAAATTCCTTAAAGAAAGAATCTCCTTTAAATCCTTACTTGAACCAATCTGGGCCTTATTGGATGACTGTTGTCGAAGTTGAGCGATCTCATCATTTGCCTTCCGAAGCTTCCTTTGGAGATCGATGACTTGATCACACCAGCCGCATCTATATTTGTTATACGAGTCTTTGGCTACCTACAATTGGCTTTGGAGTTCGGAAAACCTCTTTGACCAATCTTAGCCATATTCTTCCCAATTAGTGGACCATGCAAAATTTCTTTCGAGCAGCCAAATTTTCTCCTGCGCTACTCTCAATTCAACCTCAAGGGAATTGGCCTTGGCTGTCAAAGCCCAAGACTTCTCACCCACACACTTCTTGACCTCTTCAAGCTCTTCATTTAAATCATACTTCTTAGTATTATACTCTTGAAAGAGTTGTCTAAATGACCGGTGCAAATGATTGATTTTGATAGCCGCATCAGCTTAATTCTTTTCTGATTTTTTAAGTTCATCCTCTACCTTTCCCAACCTTTTTCTTGAGCTGATGAACATTCTTCTTTAAATTTCTTATATAAGCTCTCAGGAGGACACACTGAGGCAAGGGATCAGCTTTAGCAAGAGGCTGCATTTTAATGCACAAAAACATTATAACATAAAGAAATTGTAATAGAAAATGCTTATTTTCATTAACTCAAATGTTCCTAAATACAGAAGAAGGTAGACAAAAATTAAAAAAAATACAACTATTTGGGACCCCCAACCTTTGGAGGAGTAGAGTTTGGCATAGTCTCAGTTGGTGTAGGATCTTCGGCAGTAGAGGGAGCAGGTGTGATAGGAAGCATAGTGGAAGAAGGATCGATTAGTGGAAGATCGGTGGCGGTGGTTGATGGCCCTGCCTCATCATCAAAAGCTCCTTCATCCAGAAAGCTTAGAAAATTTGTTGGTCACATTCTTTTGACAAAGCTCATACCTCTTGATGAAGGACAGCTAGATGAACTCGACCTTTATATTTTTCATCTTTGAGAAAGCTTGGAACTCCTCCACCGCCTAAACCTTGGCCTCCAAAATTTGCTCCAAGGTCCGCTATTCCTAGTCCGCCATCTTAGCCTCGATCTTCCTTCTCTTTTTGACCTCTAACGCTAGCTCCTCCTTCACTTTCATCGAAGCTTGCTCGGCATCCTAGACTATCTTTGAAGACCCTCGACCTCGATCATTTTCTTCTCAAGAAGATGCTCGACCTCAGCTTTCTCCTTAAGAAGGTGATTGACTTTGGTTTGATGATCTTTCTGAACCTTCATCACTTTCGACCTCATGCAATTCATCACCTTGATATTGGCAATTAGTTGATGTCGCATCTGCAAAAGTGATCAGGTAAATCATATTGATGAAGAAGCATATAGGAAAGTCAAAAGAGAGAGAAAGAGAGACGAAGTGATTTACCTTAAGGATGGATTCAAAAGAATCTCAGATATGCTGCTCAAAGTTGGCATCAATAATTCTATCAATGACCTCGGATAGGGTGCACCCATCGATCAGCTTTCTGATAATTTCTTGATTGTTGAAGGAGTTTTCCTCTAGATCCTCATTGGAACCATTGGACCCCCTAAAGCTAGTCTTGCATTGGACCTTTGCAATGGCCGACTTCTTCTTTTTCTTATTTTCTACCTCCTTCTCCTTCTCAGTGGGAGGATTCAAAATTTGGACTTCGGCTGGGGGGCTTAAGGAGGTTGGAAATGTGGCAACCTCGATGGCCACTATTTCCTCGATGGCAGCAAAAGTTTCAGGGATGACAATGGTGTTAGTGGGTGCTTTAGAGCTCGAGGCATCGATCTTTGCTCTCTTCGAAGGCTCACCAGACATAGCGCCCTTCCTTTTCTGAGCTCGAAGCCCCCTCGAGAGATGCTAAAGTTCATTGCAACCATTTCTGCAATCAAGAAAGATTCACAATTAGAAAGAACGACAAGATAGAAACTTATAAAATTCATACATATACCTGCAGGATTGAAGGGGCTTAAGCCCATATTGAACAAGATCTAGTCTCTTATGAGTTTGGATAAAGGGGGAGCTTGGTAATCTCTAAGTTTCTTGGTAGAATCAAGGTCTTCCCTCTCCAAGCTGAGAGCTCAATGAATAAAATCCCTTAGTTGCCTCCAAGGAGGAAGTCCTAACTTAAGAGATGGGCAAGAGACAAAGAAAAATGTTCCCTTCTAGTGATGGATGGAAGAAGGGGCACCTTTAAGTAACCCATTCTTACTGAACTGGGGGGCCAGGTGAAGGAAAAATCTTAATTTCTTGGGTCAGGTTCGTACAGATCTGATCAGATCAAGAGAGATATTTCAAAAATTTTTCTCATGTATCTAGATCAGATCTGAGATATTTCAGATCTAATTTTATAGATCTAATAAATAAAATAAAAATAAATTAAATCTAATTTAATTTATGCCTTTTGTTAGGTAATCAGATTATCTTATGATGATCCTGCTGATTGTCCGAGGTTCTTGATCTAGCCATGCAAGCACCTGGCCTCTACCAATATCCACTCTGACTGGATCTAGAGATCTTCTCCTTCTTTATCACTTCTCCAAATATCATATCTGGATTTGCTTTGGAGGATCTTCAAAACTACTTCTAAAGATCAGTAGTCGTCTCTGCAGCAGTGCTGTCTTCTTCCTTTCTCGTCAGCTTTTTCTTGTCTGGATCGCACCAAACTGGAGCCTAACTTTCCTTGGGCATGGAGAGGAGAGAGAGGATCAGAAGATGGCATGGAGGAGGGAGAGGAATAGCCTTAGGCCATGGGCTAAGAGAGAACTCCTTTAAAGTTGGACGCAGACAGAGTTTATATAGACCCTGCTGCACCATGCAGTGCTACATCATTCCGACCAATCATGTTGCTTCATGCAATCAGTTCTAAATCTGATTGGTGGGATGATATCATCTGATCTAGATGAGAGCCCCACTAATTCATCTTTAAATGGTGCCTAAGACTAGTCATAGTCAATAGCTAGGGGTCACCTAAGTAGAATCCAAGAAGCAACCTAGAGTCCCATTTATATGAGACTCCAGGCATCTCTATCCATGCACGCACGCCTGCCTAGGCATGCACCCCCTTCTTTCCAAAATCTAGTAAGGGGACAAGCTCCTATCTGCTCTCCAATAGGTGCATGACATATAGGCAGATGTCTAAGTGTCAAAGGTCAACGTTTGAAAAAGTCAAAGACAAGAATTAGCAGGTGATGAAAAATGGTAGGTGTAGTCTCAAATTTATCTCATAAATTAAGACAACCCTCTTCTGACCTAGAAAAGCACCAGTCAGACCAAGTAAAGGTACCTAAGTGAGCAAAAATATATTTGGCTCAGTCGAGACAACTTTTAATGATAATAGAAGGAGAATGTTAGGCTCAATCGTGTGCTAGCACGATTTCCATGAACCTAATTGAATCCAATTCAAATCAATTGAATTGGGTTAATTCAATTGATGATATTCAGATCCAAACCCTTGTTTGTGTGATCAAATTAGGTTCAATTCTGTATGGTAATGGGATATGTCGCGATCTCTATCATCGACATCATCAAAACTCCTTTCTATGGATCAGAACTCTTCTGATTCAGACAACTAGAATGATCGATCATCTAAATTATTCTAATTGCTCCCAAAATCCACCAATGACACCTAGCAGTATATGGTGGCAATCCATCGAATCTAAAATAAAACTCTCAGTGTAGCTACCTATGTGATTAAGTTCTTCTATCTTGAGCTCCGATCAGATTAGGGTTAAGGTGAACTCGTCAAACCCTAATTTTTGTCATATGATTTAATCATTCGATTCAAGTCCGATGTGAAAATTTTAATAGAAACTCTTTCTATTATTTTGCTCTACCATGGTCATGGGCTTATGGACTTGACTCTCATGATCATCATAGGGCTGGTCCTCATCCACCGAGGTAGATAGATTCCTTCTTGGTGCAATCCAATTCCTACAATAAACATGCTATAGCCAACGTACACCTCAGGGTTTTGAATGGCTAAGAGATCGAGTCATGGTGTAGTCAAACTATAATACCCTCAAGATGAACTGCCGATACACCTCAGGTCAAAGAACCAGACACACCACTGCAGCTTCGAGTCAGTCATCAACGAGAAGGTAGACTTTCTTATGACTACTCGAGGTGGTCACGCTTAGTGCCCTCGTTCTCTAATGAGTACCAATATTCTCGCTCCGATGTCTCTACACCATAGACTCAAGGCTCATCTACTATAAAGAAGCGATTGTACACCAACCTTCTGGATCAATCATCATCCTCATGATGATCCTACGGTCAGGAATATTTTATGAGTTAATAATGAAAATTCTTGTCTTAAATTTTCAACTCTTGAAAATAACAATTATCATTACCATTAACTCAAGGGATGTATCATAGACACTAAATACATATTTATGATAGAAAATAATTTATTTTATTATTTATAGTTAAAATTATAATTTTGCCTCTAGAAGTGTATTACAATTGTCAGCCAATTCTGACTTCTAGGGCACACATATCTAACAAACTCCCACTTGACCTAAAGCCAATTGGCTACAAATCTATGTCCCATCTTCTCAAGGTGGACTTCGATCTTCTATTAGCCCAATGGCTTTTTAAGTGAATCCACCATATTATCTACGGAGTCGACTCTCTGGACCTCGACATAACCCTTCTCGAGGTAATCGCGGATGAGGTGGTATCGCTGCTCGATGTGCTTGAATTTCTAATGAGACCTCGGCTCCATAGCAAGGGCTATGGTGCTATTATTATCACAGTACAGAGGAATAGCATCTGATGGCATTACTCTGATCTCTACAGCAAACTTCTTATACCAGAATGCCTCCTTCGCAGCTTCTGATGCAGCAATGTATTCCGCTTCCATGGTGGAATCCGCTATCATAGTTTGCTTGGAACTTTTTCAATTGACAGCTCTACCATTGCACACAAAAAGACTCCCAGATGTCGACTTTTGATCATGTACATTAGACATAAAATCTGAGTCTGTATACCCCTAGACTTGGGGTTCTCGATTACCAAAAACCAACAACATATCCTTAGTTCTTCTCAAGTACTTAAGGATATATTTCATAGAAGTGCAGTGTTCTTCACTTAGATTCGACTGATATTTGCTCATGACACTCACAACATGGGCTATATCGGGTCACGTACATAATATGGTATATATGAGGCTCCCTATTGTTGAAGCATAAGGGATCTTGCTCATGCATTCTATTTCCTTAGGTGTGCTAGGGCACATCTTCTTGAAAAGATGAATGTCATGTTTGAAGGATACCAAACTCCTCTTAGAGTTTTCCATGCTAAACCTCTTTAGCACTTCCTCTATGTACATCTTCTATGAAAGTCCTAGCATCCTATTCGGTCTATCTCTATAGACCTTAATTTTCAGAATAAAGGATGCTTCTCCTAGGTCTTTCATGGAGAATTCTTTAGATAACCATATTTTAACTATGGTCAACATGGGAATATCATTCTCAATAAGGAGGATGTCATCCACGTACAATACGAGGAAGACAACAGCGCTCCCACTGATCTTTTTGAAGACACATGGCTCCTCCTCATTCTTTGATGAAATCAAACAATTTGATCACATCATTAAAATGAGTATTCCAACTCTGAGATGCTTGCTTAAGTCCATATATGGACCTTTGCAGCTTGCATAACTTGTGATCATCATCACTGGATGTGAAACCTAGTGGCTATTTCATATAGATATCTTCCTCAAGATATCCATTTAAGAATGTTATTTTCATGTCCATTTGTCATATTTCATAATCGAAATAGGCTGCAACAGCAAGCAATGTGCGGAATGGATTTTAGCATAGCTACTGGCGAAAAGATATCCTGATAGTCAATGCCTTCACGTTGACTATAACCTTTTGCCACTAATCTAGCTTTGAATGTCTCCACATTCCATCTGCACCAATCTTTCTCTTGTAGATCCATTTACATCTAATAGGTACTATACCTTCTGGTGGATCTACCAAGGTCCAGACTTGGTTTGAGTGCATCGAGTCAATTTCTGACTTCATTGCCTCTAACCATTTCTCAGAGTCGATATCTGATATTGCCTCGTTATAGATTTTGGGATCATCACCATGAACCCCATTACCTATGAGGAACATTTTCTCTACTTTCTCTGAAATAGTACCTAAGTACCTCTCAGGGGGACAAAAAAATCCTTTCCGATCTACGAGGTGGAGGAGGTAGTGATTGGATTGGCTTAACCTGATTTGGTTCCATTTGGTCCTTAGCTCATTGCTCTTATGAGACTTTCTCATCGAGCTTGATCTGCTTTCCAATGCCGCTATCTTGAATAAACTATTTTTCAAGAAAGATGGCATGTCGACTCACAATCACATTGTGATCTTCTGGAATGTAGAAATAATATCCTAATGACTCTTTAGGATATCCTATAAATCGAGCTCTAAAGGACCTAAAGTCTAACTTGTCCGCTTGTTGTCTTTTGACATGAGCCGGACAATCCCAAATTCTGAGATGACTCAGACTTGGTTTCTTACCATGCCATATCTCATACGGTGTGGTAGGAATGATTTTAGAAGGAACCCTATTCAGTAAGTATATTGCAGTTAACAAACAGTATCCCCAAAAAAATCAGAAAGGTCTATGAAGCTCATCATGGATTGGACCATATCTAATAGGGTTCAATTCCTCCATTTTGAAATTCCGTTGAGTTGAGGTGTTCCAGGTGGAGTCCATTGAGAGACTATGCCATTTTTCTTGAGATAGTTCAAAAATTCCCGACTAAGGTATTCACCTCCTCGATCTGATCGAAGAACCTTAATGGGTTTTTCAGTTTGCTTTTCTACTTCATGTCTGAATTCTTTGAACTTTTCAAAAGCTTCAGACTTGTGTCTCATAAGATACACATACCCATACCTAGATAAATCATCGGTAAAGATTATGAAGTAGATAAAGTTGCCTCTAGTCGGCACATCAAATGGGCCGCACACATTAGTATGTACTAGGGCAAGAAGATTCGTGGCCCTTTCCCCATGTCCTACAAAAGGATGCTTAGTCATTTTGCCATGAAGATAAGATTCACAAATTGGATAGGACTCAGAAGTCAACAAACTCAATAGCCCCTTTTTCTTCAATTTATTAACCCTATCTTCTCTATATGACCTAGTCTTAGGTGCCATAGATACCTATCATTTGGACTATCTCTAGGTCATTTCATAGCATTCACATTTTGCTCGATGTTAAAAAATAGATACATCAATATGTAACTGATAAAGATCATTAATATGAAAACCACTTACAATTTTATTTCTTTCATAAAGAATGTTACAATGGCCCTTAAGAAAACTAATTGCATAGCCTTCTAATGCAAGGCAAGAAACAAAAATCAAATTCCTGCTTGCTGTAGGCACATAATAACAGTCTTTTAACACTAAGTCTAAACCAGATGGTAGTCAAAGAGGGTATGTTTCCATGACCATGGCAGCAACTCTTACTTCATTTTCGATGCATAGGATCATCTCACCATCCCTCAACCTCCTGCTATCCTCAAAATCCTGCATGAAAGTGCATAAATGAGCACTAAAACCAGAGTCAAGCATCCAACTGGATGCAAAAGAAATCATAAAGTTAGACTTAATAATGAGCATACCTCCAGAAGGACCTGCCTCCTTATTCTTCAGAGTGGCCAGGTAAGTAGGATAGTTTCGCTTTTAGTGGCCATCATTGTTGCAATAAAAATACTTTTTTTTGTCAGTGGCCTTCTATTTTAGCTCTGCCTTTTTCTTCTTTCCTCCTTCCATCTTCTGCTTTTTTACGGACTTCTTCTTCTTTCTAAAAGACTTTCTCTTGGAAGAAGTCCGTTCCATAGCAAGCACTGAGCCTTTAGAACCTTTCATAGAAAGCTCAGCGATAACCAGCATGTTCATAAGTTCGGCCAGGAAATTTTGAAGTTTATGCATATGGTAGTTCATGATGAACTGCCCATATGCATCAGTCAAGGATTATAGAATTATATCATTCTGTAGATCCAGGTCCAACTTCACTTCGAGCTTCTCAAGCTCTTCCAAGTCCTTGATCATCATCAGACAATGATCTTAGACTGACTGCCCATCATGCATTTTAGCCTTGAATAGTCATTTAGTGACTTGATACTTGGCTGCGTGACTCTGTTCACCAAACATCTCTTGTAGGTGAGCCAATATTTGGCGGACAGTCCTGATATCTTCATGTTGGCACTGAAGTTCATCAGATATCGAGCCCAACATGTAATATTTGGCCTTATTATCTTCGTTCATCTAAGAGAAGCTCTCTGTTCAGCGAATGGATGAGCTGGTAAGGTGGGAGGATCCTGGTCCAACACATGAGTTAACTTCTCGAAATCCAAAATGATTTTGATGTTTTGGAGCCAATCCTTGTAATTAGGTCCGGTCAGTCTATGGGTGTCCAGCATTTGTGCTAGTTGGTTGGATGCAGACATTTTTCTATAGAGAGTCAAAATTTTAGTTAGATATTGTAATTAAGACTTAACCAATTTATTTAAGATTTTAATTTTTAAATAAATTAGCTTTCACTATTTTCTTGGATCTCTACACTTTCTCTGTAGAGATGCAAAAATCTTCATGGTTAATGATTTCTAGTGGGTGGTACGGTCCCACCAACTGACTCATCATATCATCTAACAGTTATTGGTGATGGATTAGCCAATGAGTGAACAACTCTTGTTCAATGATTCTCTAATCATGGTGCACCCAAACTTGATCTCTAATTCATGAATCTCACCATGCCCGAAATATTGATCCACTCCTTAGTTAAGTTAGACCCACCATTTGCATAGATTGGATTTCTAATTGAGTCTCTCATCATATCTGAAATGTTGAGCCCAATCCATCCTCCAGCCCATAGCATCCAATGCTTAATAGATATGATTGCATCTTTTTGGTGCAACTGAACCACTGTAATCAGTCGAGAACAATCAACCCCTAAAAGAGCCCGCACATCTACAATGGTGGAAGACCTTAGACTTAATCTTTTCTTTTAGATCTCATTAAACTAGACTTGACATAGTCATAACCATTATGACTAACCTAGTGGCATGGGTTAGCTCGGATTATTGACCACCTCAGATCAGAACTGAGCCAACAAACATGGTTAGGTAAGTGAGATCGATGGAAGGGATATGCCATTAACTCGATAAGAACACATTCGAGTCGAGTAGCTCCTAATTAAAAATCAGTCAATCGTATCTGCCAAGCTTACCTTAGGCACCAAATTATTGAGTCAGAACCAATTGGATTAGCCTACAATCCAAACTCTAACCACTGAGCCTAATTAGGTCTTAGCTTGATCAATTACTCACATGACTCGATCTTTACCCAGACTTAATCTTATTAGGCTGGTCAATTTAAGCACTGTTGATCCCATCTAACCAACTCTTGATTTGATTTGATCAACCGCTTAGACCCAATTGAGCTACCCAAGCCCGAACCCAATATTATGAATATGTCTCAGATCTAAAATTCTTAATTTTAGACCTAATTAATATTTCATAATCTTAATTATTAATTAAGTTTAGGATTTATAAATAAAATATGTAAATAAAATCCTAGGATTTCAGGATCTAGAGTTTTGCAGAAAGTAAGTTCTTGATTTTGATTAAGAGCAAACGCGCAACACCTCTACACATCATAAGAACACCCAATCAAATGGAAGGAGAGGGCATTTAAATCTTACTTTATTCTTATGATCGGACGGCCAAGGGGAATGCCTTAATCAAAAATATAAATCTATAAAACTAGTTTGATCTTCATCATATATCTCATATATTAAAATTGATCTAACTTTATACATATTTTGCATGCATCTCATGTATCATATCATGCATGTTTCTCATATCTAAATTATCTCATAATTAATTAAAAAATTATATTTAAATTGATCACATCAAAATAAATTTTAATCTAGATAATTATGTAGAACTATTCTACAACTAGTCTAATCATGCATTCATCATATCTCATATGATCTAAAAATTAAATAATTTTATTTTTTATTTTTTAAATTTTATTATAATATTTATAATCATTAAAAAATAAAAAATAAATATATCTAAAATTATAATTTAATCAAAATAAATCATGATCATGCAAGACTATGTATAGAACTATTCTATTTTACAACTAGTCATGCATCTTGTAAAACTTAGATCTAAATTATTTAATTTTAATTTTTTTAATTTTAGATCTAATCACATCTCATATGATATCTAAAATCACCTAAGTTTTAGATAAAAAATAAATAAAAATTAGATCAAAATAATTTAGAGAACCTGTCTCTGATACCAGTTAAAGGGAAAATCCTAATTTTTTGGGTCAGGTTCATACAGATCTGATCAGATCAAGAGAGATATTTCAAAAATTTCTCTCATATATCCAGATTAGATCTAAGATATTTTAGATCTAATTTTATAGATATAATAAATAAAATAAAAATAGATTAAATTTAATTTAATTTGTACCTTCTGTTGGGTAATCAGATTATCCTGTGATAATCCTATTGATTGCCTGAGGTTCTGGATCTAGCCACGCAAGCGCTTGGCCTCTATCAGTATCCACTTAGGCTAGATCTGAAGATCTTCTCCTTCTTTATCACTTCTCCAAATATCAAATCTAGATCGAATTTGAAGAATCTTCAAAATTTCTTCTGAAGATCAATAGTCATCTCTGCAGTAGTGCTGCCTTCTTCCTTTCTCATCAACTTTTTCTTACCTGGATCGCACTAAACTAGAGCCCAACTTTCCTTGGGCATGGAGAGGAGAGAGAGGATCAGAAGATGGCATGGAGGAGGGAGAGGAACAGCCTTGGGGCATGGACTAAGAGAGAACTCATTTAAAGTTGGGTGCAGACAGGATTTATATAGACCATGCTGTGCCATGCAGTGCCACATCATCCCGATCAATCACGTTGCTTTGTGCAATCAGATCTAAATTTGATTGGTGAGATGACATCATCTGATCCAATCAGATGAGAGCCCCACTATTTCATCCTTAGATAATGCCTAAGACTGGTCAAAGTCTATAGCTAGGGGTCACCTAAGTAGAATCCAAGAAGCAATCTGGAGTCCCATCTGTATGAGACTCCAGGCATCCCTATCCATGGGCACACGCCACCCTAGGCATGCGCCCCCTCCTTTCTAGAATCTAGCAAGGGGACAAGCCTCTATCTACTCTCTAATAGGTGCATGACACATGGGCAAATGTCTAAGTATCAAAGGTCAATGTTTGACCAAAGTAAAAGATAAGAATTAGTAGGTGATGAAAAATGATAGGTATTATCTCAAATTTATCTCATAAATTAAGACAATCCTTTTCTGATCAGGACAAGCTCCAGTCAGACCAAGCAAAGGTACCTGAGTGAGCACAAACATATTTAGCTTAGTTGAGACAACTTTTAATGATAGTAGAAGGAGAACGTTAGGTTCAATCATGTGCTAGCACGATTTTCTTGAACCTAATTAAATCTAATTCAAATCAATTGAATTGGGTTAATCCAATTGATGATATTCAGATCTAAATCCTTATTTGTGTGATCCAGTTAGATTCAGTTCTGTATGGTAATGGGATATGTCGCGATCTCTATCATCGACATCATCGAAACTTCTTTCGATGGATCAGAACACTTCTGATTCAGACAACTAGAATGATCGATCATCTAAATCATTCTAATTGCTCCCAAAATTCACCAGTGACACCTAGTAGTATATGGTGGCAATCCAACAAAATTGAAAATGAACCTCTCAATGCAGCTATCTATGTGATTAAGTTCTTCTATCTTGAGCCCCGATCAAATTAGGGTTAAGGTGAACTCGTCAAGCCCTAATTTCTATCATATGATTTAATCATTCGATTCAAGTCTGATGTGAAAATCTTAATAGAAACTCTTTCTAATATTTCACTCTGCCATGGCCATGGGCTTATGGACTTGACTCTCATGATCATCATAGGGCTGCTCCTCATCCACTGAGGTAGATAGATTCCTTCTTGGTGCAATCCAATTTCTATAATGAACATGCTATAGCCAACATACACCTTAGGATTTCGAATGGCTAGAAGACCGAGTCATGGTGTAGTCAAACTATAACACCCTCAAGGTGATGTTAGATATACGTGCCCTAGAAGCCAGAATTGGCTGACACTTGTAATACACTTCTAGGGGCAAAATTATAATTTTGACTAAAAGCAATAAATGGGTTATTTTCTATCACATATGTGTATTTAGTGTCTGTGATACATCCTTTGAGTTAATAGTAATGATAATTCATATTTTCAAGAGTTGAAAATTTAAGACATGAATAATCATTGTTAACTCATAAATTGCTTCCGACCATAGGATCATCACGAGGATGGTGATTGATCCGGAATGTTGGTGTACAATTGCTTCTGTTTAGTAGATGAGTCTTGAGTCTATGGTGTGGAGACACCGGAGTGAGAGTACAGGTACTCGTTAGAGAATGAGGGCACTAAGCATGACCACCTCGAGTAGTCATTAGGGAGTCTACCTTCTCGTCAATGACTGACTCGATGCTGCAGTAGTGTGTCTGGTTCTTTGACCTGAGGTGCATCGGCAGTTCACCTTGAGGGTGTTATAGTTTGACTACACCATTACTCGGTCTCCTAGCCATATGGAATCCTGAGGTGTATGTTGGCTATAGCATGTTCATTGTAGGAACTGGATTGCATCAAGATGGAATCTATCTACCTCGGTGGTAGAGGAGCAGCCCTATGATGATCATGAGAATCAAGTCCAGAAGCCCATGGCCATGGCAGAGTGAAATAATAGAAAGAGTTTCTATTTAGGTTTTCACATTGGACTTGAATCGAATGATTACATCATATGACAGAGACTAGGGTTTGACGAGTTCACCTTAACCCTAATCTGATCGGGGCTCAAGATAGAAGAACTTAATCACACAGGTAGCTGCACCAAGAGGTTCACATTCAGCTCTGATGGGTTGCCACCATATACTGCTAGGTGTCACTGGTGGATTTTGGGAGCAATTAGAATGATTTAGATGATCGATCATTCTAGCTGTTCGAATCAGAAGAGTTCTGATCCATCGAAAGGAGTTTCGATGATGTCGATGATAGAGATCATGACATATCCCATTACCATACAGAACTGAACCTAACTGGGTCACACAAACAAGGGTTTGAATCTTGGTGATCATCAATTGAACTGAATCTAGTTCAATTGATCTGAATGAGATTCAATTAGGTTCAAGGAAAATCATGCTAGCACTCGATTGAACCTAACGTTCTTCTTTTACTATCATAAATAAGTTGTCCTGACTGAGCCAAAGGAGTTTGTGCTCAATCAGAGGCCTTCATATGGTCTGACTAGAGGTTGTCCAAGTCAAAAAAGGTTGTCTTATTTTGTAAGACATTACCTACCATTTTTGGTCACCTGCCATTTCTTGTTCTTTGACTTTGGTCAAAAGTCTACCTTTGACTGGTCAAATATTGACCATTGATACTTTGACTTTTGACCACATGTCATGCACCTATTGGAGAGCTGGTGGGGGCCTAGTCCCCCTGCAGAACCTGGCAAGGAGAAGGACGCATGCCACCCTAGGCGTGTGCCCAAGTTGGAGGCGCCTAGGAGTCCTTGTTGGACAAGGACTCCATCTCCTTTTTGGATTCCAATTAGAGTTCTTCTAAGAACCAACTTTGACTGGTCTTAGGTGCCCTCTAAGGAGGAATCCAAGGGACTCTATTCCCACCAATCAGATTTAGATCTGATTTCACAAAGGGTTGTGATTGGTTGGGAAGAAGAGGAGTTGGATCACAGCTAGTCTATAAATAAGACCCTGTACCCAACTTAGATAAAAAAGATATATGATGAGATCATAGTTTCTCCACACCCCAAGGCTGCCTCTCTCCTCCCTCTCCATTCCAAACCACCTTCTCCCCTTGCTCTCCACGTCCAAAAGGAGTTTTGGACCTTGGTTGGAGCAATTCAGATCAAAGAAAGACGATCAAAAGTAAGAAGGCTGCGCTGCTGCAAAGGACGACTGCTCATCTTCAAAAAGAGTTTTGAAGATCCTCCAGATCAGATCTAGATCTAATTTTTGGAGCCGTGATAGAGAAGAAGAGGATCTCTAGATCCAACTTGAGTGGATACCGGTAGAGGCTAGGCGCTTGCGTGGCTAAGATCCAGAACCTTTCGCTGCAAACAAGATCATCAACAGGGTAATAGGATTACCCAGATCAGATAAATTAAATTTGATTTAATTTATTTTTTAATTTTATTTTATTAAAATAATAAGAATTAGATCTAAAAAATATCAAGATCTAATTAGGATCAAGAGAAAAAATTTTGAAATATATCTTTTGATCTGATCAAATCTGAACGAACCTAGACCGGGAAATCAGGATTTCCTTCAACTGGTATCAGAGCCATGGTTCTAAATGTTTAGATC
>QRFJ01005709.1:0-2500 GCA_006176705.1 Cocos nucifera
AAAGTAGAGAGAGCATTGCAAACGAGCGGGGGAGGGATGCGCGTCCGTGGGCATGGCGCTAGGGACTTGAGCGGAGGGGACCCGAATCCCTGGCCTACCGCCCCTGCGCGCCCCCGAGCGCGGCAAGACTGGCCGCACGCATGGTCCGACGGAGGGCCGGGAAGCTCGGCGTAGGGCCGGAGCGTTGCGGAGGAGCGGCGCGGAACGTCCGCAGGTAGCCCGCGGGCGGAACTCGGCCGTGCGACAGAGGCGACCCCTACCACCCCGACGGGGCATCCCGGCAAGTCCCACCCCGGGGGTTCCAAAGGACCGAGCGGCATTGCAAACGGGCGGGTGCCGGGATGCGCGTCCCGTGGGCATGGCGCTCGGGACCTGTGCAGCGGGGTCCCGAATCCCCCGCCGGCCCGCCCGTGCGAGGCAGTGGCGCCCCCCAACACCCCGACGGGGAATCCTGGCAATCCCAACCCCGGGGGTTCCGAAGGACCGAGCGGCATTGCAAATGGGGGTGGGGGGGGGCGGGCTGCGCGCACGTCCGCAGGCGCGCCCGAGGGCGGGCCTCGGCCGTGCGACAGAGGCGCCCCCTACCACCCCGGGGGGGCATCCCGGCAAGCCCCACCCCGGGGGTTCCAAAGGACCGAGCGGCATTGCAAACGGGCGGGTGACGGGATGCGCGTCCCGTGGGCATGGCGCTCGGGACTTGCGCGGAGGGGACCCGAATCCCTGGCCAACCCGCCGCTGCGCACGCCCGGGCGCGGCAGACCGGCGCACGCATGGTCCGACGGAGGGCAGGGAAGCTCGGCGCAGGGCCGAAGCGTTGCGGAGGAGCGGCGCGGAACGTCCGCAGGGCGCCCGCGGGCGGAGCTCGGCCGTGCGACAGAGGCGACCCCTACCACCCCGACGGGGCATCCCGGCAAGTCCCACCCCGGGGGTTCCAAAGGACCGAGCGGCATTGCAAACGGGCGGGAGCCGGGATGCGCGTCCCGTGGGCATGGCGCTCGGGACCTGTGCAGCGGGGTCCCGAATCCCCCGCCGGCCCGCCCGTGCGAGGCAGTGGCGCCCCCCAACACCCCGACGGGGCATCCTGGCAATCCCAACCCCGGGGGTTCCAAAGGACCGAGCGGCATTGCAAATTGGGGGGGGGGCGGCGGGCTGCGCGCACGTCCGCAGCGCGCGCCCGAGGGCGGGCCTCGGCCGTGCGACAGAGGCGCCCCCTACCACCCCGGGGGGGCATCCCGGCAAGCCCCACCCCGGGGGTTCCAAAGGACCGAGCGGCATTGCAAACGGGCGGGTGGCGGGATGCGCGTCCCGTGTGCAATGGGCTCGGGACCTGCGCTGAGGGGACCCGAATCCCGGGCCGCCCTGCCGCTGCGCACGGGCGGGCGGACCGCGGGCAGGGCAGCCCGGCGCACGCAGGGCCGGCAGCGGGCACGGAAGCACCGCGCACGGCCGCCGCGCTGGGACGGAGGGGAGCAGCACGCCCGAGTGCGGGCCTCGGCCGTGCGACAGAGGCCCACCCTACCACCCCGGCGGGGCATCCCCGCAAGTCCCACCCCGGGGGTTCCAAAGGACCGAGCGGCATTGCAAACGGGCGGGTGGCGGGATGCGCGTCAGGTGTGCAGCGCGCCCGCGCGCGGGCCTGGGCCGCGCGGCGGCGGCGCACCCTACCACCCCGACGGGGCGTCCCGGATAGCCCCACCCCGGGGGTTCCAAAGCACCGAGCGGCATTGCAAATGGGCGGGGGACGGGATGCGCGTCCCGTGGGCATGGCGCTCGGGACTTGCGCGGAGGGGACCCGAATCCCTGGCCAACCCGCCGCTGCGCACGCCCGGGCGCGGCAGACCGGCGCACGCATGGTCCGACCGAGGGCCGGGAAGCTCGGCGCAGGGCCGGCGCGTTGCGGAGGAGCGGCGCGGAACGTCCGCAGGGCGCCCGCGGGCGGAGCTCGGCCGTGCGACAGAGGCGACCCTACCACCCCGACGGGGCATCCCGGCAAGTCCCACCCCGGGGGTTCCAAAGGACCGAGCGGCATTGCAAACGGGCGGGTGCCGGGATGCGCGTCCCGTGGGCATGGCGCTCGGGACCTGTGCAGCGGGGTCCCGAATCCCCCGCCGGCCCGCCCGTGCGCGGCAGTGGCGCCCCCCAACACCCCGACGGGGCATCCCGGCAATCCCAACCCCGGGGGTTCCAAAGGACCGAGCGGCATTGCAAATTGGGGTGCGGGGGGGCGGCGGGCTGCGCGCACGTCCGCGGTGCGCCCGAGGGCGGGCCTCGGCCCTGCGACAGAGGCGCCCCCTACCACCCCGGGGGGCATCCCGGCAAGCCCCACCCCGGGGGTTCCAATGGACCGAGCGGCATTGCGAACGGGCTGGTGGCGGGATGCGCGTCCCGTGTGCAATGGGCTCGGGACCTGCGCTGTGGGGACCCGAATCCCGGGCCGCCCTGCCGCTGCGCACGGGCGGGCGGACCGCGGGCGGAGGGCGAGCAGCAGCGGGCACGGAAG
>QRFJ01005709.1:12500-17925 GCA_006176705.1 Cocos nucifera
ACACACCATCCCAAGTCCGGGCGGGACGCCGGGGCATTATCGAAAGAAGGGGGGTGGGACGGGGCCCGAACGAAGGTTGGGAGAAATCGACCGGGCCAACGAGCACCATCCCGAGTCCGCGCGCGCGCGGCCGCGTAACCGAGCGACCCATCCCGCTCGGGGTAGGGACGAAGGCCCGACGCGCGCGCGGCAGCGAAACCAGAGGGAGGGGCGGCGGGAAGGCGCACGTCCGCGCAGAGCACGTTTCGAGGCGGAGGAGGAGGGAACCCAATACCACCCGGGCGGGGGATCCGGGGAAGCCCCCACCCCGGGGGCTCCGAGGCAGCGAGCGGCATAGCGGACGGGGCGGGTCTCGGACCCGCGGGCGGGGAGCAAGAGGGGTGGCAGCGCGGAAAGGGAGACCCGCGCACGTCCGAAGCGAATGGGCGTAGGGGAGCCCAGGACCCAATGGGCGAGCCGCGGCGGCCCCTACCATCCCGGGGACGCATCCGGGCAACTCCCACCCCGGGGGTTCCGGCATTGCAAACGGGGTAGGTGGGGCGTCAAGAGGATGGCACGCGCGGCGGGAAACACGTCCCGCGGCACCCGCCCGCAGCGCGTGGAAGGGCCGGAGGGGGGCTTACACGCAGCGCGCGGACCCGGCCGGCGCCCGCGGTCGGGTCGGGACAGCAGCGAATACTACGACCCCGGAGGGGCATCCCAGAAAGCCCCGGGGCGGGGGTTCAAAGGGACAGAGCGGCATCGCCAACGGGCTGGGGCCGGGACGCGCGTCCCTCGGGCACGGCGCTAGGGACTTGCGGAGGGGGTCGGGACGCGCGTCCCTTGGGCCGGCGCGATGGAGCAGGCGCAGCACGTCCGCAGGAAGCCCGCGGGAGGGCCTGGGTCGCCGCGGCCGGCCGCGGCGACCCCCACCACCCCGGGGGGGCATCCCAGCAAGTCCCACCCCGGGGGTTACGAAGGACCGAGCGGCATTGCAAACGGGCGGGGGACGGGACAAGCGTCCCGTGGGCACCGCGCACGGGGATTGCGCAGGGGGGACACGAGTCCCGGGCCGCCCTGCCGCTGCGCACGGAAGTGCGGTCCGCGGGCGGGGAAGATGGGGCACGGAAGCGCCAAGCACGGACGCCGCGGTGGGAAGGAAGGGGAGCAGAACGTCGGCAGCGCGCCCGAGGGCGGGCCCGGGCCGTGCGTCAGAGGCGCGCCCTACCACCCCTGAGGGGCATCCGGGCAAGCCCCACCCCGGGGGTTCCGAAGGACCGAGCGGCATTGCAAATGGGCGGGGGACGGGATCCGCGTCCGATGGGCATGGCGCCCGGGACTTGCGCGGAGGGGACCCGAGTCCCTGGCCAACCCGACGGCGCGCACGCCCGGGCGCGGCAGACCGGCGCGCGCATGGTCCGACGGAGGGCAGGGAAGCTCGGCGCAGGGCCGGCGCTTTGCGGAGGAGAGGCGCAGAACGTCCGCAGGTAGCCCGCGGGAGGAACTCGGCCGTGCGACAGAGGCGACCCCTACCACCCCGACGGGGCATCCCGGCAAGTCCCACCCCGGGGGTTCCAAAGGACCGAGCGGCATTGCAAACGGGCGGGGGCCGTGATGCGCGTCCCGTGGGCATGGCGATCGGGACCTGCGCAGTGGGGAGCCGAATCCCCTGCCGGACCGCCCGCGCGAGGCGGTCGCGCTCCCCAGCACCCCGACGTGGCATCCCGGCAATCCCAACCCCGGGGGTTCCCAAGGACCGAGCGGCATTGCAAATGGGCGGGGGACGGGACGCGCGTCCAGTGGGCATGGCGCCCGGGACTTGCGCGGAGGGGACCCGAATCCCTGGCCGCCACGCCGCTGCGAACGCCAGGGCGCGGCGGAAAGGCCCACGAATGGTCCGACAGAGGGCTGGGAAGCTCGGCGTAGGGACATTGCGTTGCGGAGGAGCGGCGCGGAACGTCCGCAGGGCGCCCGCGGGCGGAGCTCGAACGTGCGACAGAGGCGACCCCTACCACCCCGACGGGGCATCCCGACAAGTCCCACCCCGGGGGTTCCAAAGGATCGAGCGGCATTGCAAACGGGCGGGAGCCGGAATGCGCATCCCGTGGGCATGGCGATCGGGACCTGGGCAGCGGGGTCCCGAATCCCCTGCCGACCCGCCCGCGCGCGGCAGCGGCGACCCCCAACACCCCGAAGGGGCGTCCCGGCAATCCCAACCCCGGGGGTTCCGGAGGACCGAGCGACGTTGCAAATTGGTGGGGGGGGCCGGGCTGCGCGCACGTCCGCAGCGCGCCAGAGGTCGGGCCTCGGCCGTGCGACAGAGGATCCCCCTACCACCCCGGGGGGGCATCCCGGCAAGCCCCACCCCGGGGGTTCCAAAGGACCGAGCGGCATTGCAAACGGGCGGGTGAAGGGATGCGCGTCCCGTGTGCAATGGGCTCGGGACCTGCGCTGAGGGGACCCGAATCCCGGGCCAACCTGCCACTGCGCACGGGCGGGCGGGACCGCGGGCTGGGCAGCCCGGCGCACGCAGGGCCGGCAGCGGGCACGGAAGCACCGCACACGACCGCCGCGCTAGGACGGAGGGGAGCAGCACGCCCGAGTGCGGGCCTCGGCCGTGCGACAGAGGCCCACCCTACCACCCAGGAGTGGCATCCCCGCAAGTCCCACCCCGGGGGTTCCAAAGGAACGAGCGGCATTGCAAACGGGCGGGTGGCGGGATGCGCGTCAGGTGTGCAGCGCGCCCGTGCGCGGGCCTGGGACGCGCGGCGGCGGCGCACCCTACCACCCCGACGTGGCGTCCGGGATAGACCCACCCCGGGTGTTCCAAAGCACCGAGCGGCATCGCAAATGGGCGGTGGACGGGATGCGCGTCCCGTGGGCATGGCGCTCGGGACTTGCGCGGAGGGGACGCGAGTCCCTGGCCAACCCGCCGCTGCGCACGCCCGGGCGCGGCAGACCGGCGCACGCATGGTCCGACGGAGGGCAGGGAAGCTCGGCGCAGGGCCGAAGCGTTGCGGAGGAGCGGCGCGGAACGTCCGCAGGGCGCCCGCGGGCGGAGCTCGGCCGTGCGACAGAGGCGACCCCTACCACCCCGACAGGGCATCCCGGCAAGTCCCACCCCGGGGGTTCCAAAGGACCGAGCGGCATTGCAAACGGGCGGGAGCCGGGATGCGCGTCCCGTGGAAATGGCGATCGGGACCGAGCGACGTTGCAAATTGGTGGGGGGGGGCCGGGCTGCGCGCACGTCCGCAGCGCGCCAGAGGTCGGGCCTCGGCCGTGCGACAGAGGCTCCCCCTACCACCCCGGGGGGGCATCCCGGCAAGCCCCACCCCGGGGGTTCCAAAGGACCGAGCGGCATTGCAAACGGGCGGGTGGCGGGATCCGCGTCCCGTGTGCAATGGGCTCTGGACCTGCGCTGAGGGGACCCGAATCCCGGGCCGCCCTGCCGCTGCGCACGGGCGGGCGGACCGCGGGCAGGAAAGCCCGGCGCACGCAGGGACGGCAGCGGGCACGGAAGCACCGCGCACGGCCGCCGCGCTGGGACGGAGGGGAGCAGCACGCCCGAGTGCGGGCCTCGGCCGTGCGACAGAGGCCCACCCTACCACCCCGGCGGGGCATCCCCGTAAGTCCCACCCCGGGGGTTCCAAAGGACCGAGCGGCATTGCAATCGGGCGGGTGGCTGGTTGCGCGTCACGTGTGCAGCGCGCCCGCGCGCGGGCCTGGGACGCACGGCGGCGGCAAACCCTACCATCCCCACGGGGCGTCCCGGATAGCCCCACCCCGGGGGTTCCAAAGCACCGAGCGGCATTGCAAACGAGCGGGGGACGGGATGCGCGTCCCGTGGGCATGGCGCTAGGGACTTGAGCGGAGGGGACCCGAATCCCTGGCCTACCCGCCGCTGCGCGCCACCGAGCGCGGCAGACTGGCGCACGCATGGTCCGACGGAGGGCCGGGAAGCTCGGCGTAGGGCCGGAGCGTTGCGGAGGAGCGGCGCGGAACGTCCGCAGGTAGCCCACGGGCGGAACTCGGTCGTGCGACAGAGGCGACCGCTACCACCCCGACGGGGCATCCCGGCAAGTCCCACCCCGGGGGTTCCAAAGGACCGAGCGGCATTGCAAACGGGCGGGTGCCGGGATGCGCGTCCCGTGGGCATGGCGCTCGGGACCTGTGCAGCGGGGTCCCGAATCCCCCGCCGGCCCGCCCGTGCGAGGCAGTGGCGCCCCCCAACACCCCGACGGGGAATCCTGGCAATCCCAACCCCGGGGGTTCCGAAGGACCGAGCGGCATTGCAAGCTGGGGGTGGCGGGGGCGGCGGGCTGCGCGCACGTCCGTGGCGCGCCCGAGGGTGGGCCTCGGCCGTGCGACAGAGGCCCAACCTACCACCCCGGAGGGGCATCCCCGCAAGTCCCACCCCGGGGGTTCCAAAGGACCGAGCGGCATTGCAAACGGGCGGGTGGCGGGATGCGCGTCAGGTGTGCACCGCGCCCGCGCGCGCGCCTGGGCCGCGCGGCGGCGGCGCACCCTACCACCCCGACGGGGCGTCCCGGATAGACCCACCCCGGGGGTTCCAAAGCACCGAGAGGCATTGCAAATGGGCGGGGGACGGGATGCGCGTCCCGTGGGCATGGCGCTCGGGACTTGCGCGGAGGGGCCCCGAGTCCCTGGCCAACCCGCCGCTGCGCACGCCCGGGCGTGGCAGACCGGCGCACGCATGGTCCGACGGAGGGCAGGGAAGCTCGGCGCAGGGCCGAAGCGTTGCGGAGGAGCGGCGCGGAACGTCCGCAGGGCGCCCGCGGGCGGAGCTCGGCCGTGCGACTGAGGCGACCCCTACCACCCCGACGGGGCATCCCGGCAAGTCCCACCCCGGGGGTTCCAAGGGATCGAGCGGCATTGCAACGGGCTGGTGGCGGATGCGCGTCCCGTGGGCATGGCGCTCGGGACCTGTGCAGCGGGGTCCCGAATCCCCCGCCGGCCCGCCCGTGCGAGGCAGTGGCGCCCCCCAACACCCCGGCGGGGCATCCTGGCAATCCCAACCCCGGGGGTTCCGAAGACCGAGCGGCATTGCAAGCTGGGGGTGCGGGGGCGGCGGGCTGCGCGCACGTCCGTGGCGCGCCCGAGGGCGTGCCTCGGCCGTGCGACAGAGGCGCCCCCTACCACCCCGGGGGGCATCCCGGCAAGCCCCACCCCGGGGGTTCCAACGGATCGAGCGGCATTGCAAACGGGCGGGTGCCGGGTTGCGCGTCCCATGGGCATGGCGCTCCGGACCTGTGCAGCGGGGTCCCGAATCCCCCGCCGGCCCGCCCGTGCGCGGCAGTGGCGCCCCCCAACACCCCGACGGGGCGTCCCGGCAATCCCAACCCCGGGGGTTCCAAAGGACCGAGCGGCATTGCAAATTGTGGGTGCGGGGGACGGCGGGCTGCGCGCACGTCCGCGGTGCGCCCGA